>CABHPP010129799.1:0-40738 GCA_902168425.1 Peromyscus attwateri | reverse complement strand
AGACTATCAACATACATAACACTGAGTTAAAAATTCATACTTCAAATGGAATTTGGGCTTCATAGAAAGGAAGGATGCGACTCAAACAGGACTGAAACCTAGTAAGGTAAACGTTAAATTCTGTAGTTCCATGTCCTGTACCTGGGGACACAAAGTATCATGATGTCAGCTCCAAAGGCTTTAGGCAACTTCAGTCAGATGGCCTGCTGTCTGCGGCTTACATGGCCTCTCACTTGGGCTGGTTCCACCCATGCAACTGGCTCTCTTTGGTAAGTATTTTTGTTCTTTGAGTCTCCTAACATCGTGGGGTTTCCACTGCAGCTTAGATTTCACACTCTTATCTGCACACAACTCCTCCTCAGAGACTGCCTAAGGGATCCAACTCTATTCACATCTGCCTTACTTTCCAGGAAAGCATTTTGAAAGACAGGTTGGTGGAAGAGGCGAGATGTGGTGACTCATACCTGTAATCCTAGCATCAGGGAGGCAAAGGCAAGAGGACCACAAGTTCAAGGCCAACTTGGGCAAGGACCCGTCTCAAAGGATGTAGCGGGGCTTCAGTGGACAACTACTTGCTCAGCATCCACAAGTCCCTGGGTTGAGTTCCCAGCATCACATGAAAACAAAAACAAAACCAGGCATGGCAGCACTCATGACACTGAACTCTTGCATTTCGTATGCCTGCAAAATGAGTATCAAATCAGCAAATGAAGCCGTGGTCCGCTGCCAACTCGAGCAGTCACGCTCCCTTGCACCATGAGAGCAGTGGCCTCTGAGAAGCTGTGTGGCTGAGCAGAGAAGACACTTTCTTAGGCAGCCCTTTCTTGGGTGATGTGCTGTCTTCTCAAGACAAAGTTTCTCAGATGAGTTGAAATTTCTACTTCCTGGAACCAAGCTAATTTTAGCCTGGTTTACAGTGGGAATCAAGAGTCCTTCTTTCCATGAATTTAAATATGCTCGTTTTCTGACCAAACTGAGTAGTTTTCAAATCTTTCTACTACACTTTTTTTATCCCAATTCTCATTGTAAACCTCTCATTATAAAGCTTCCAAGAATAAAAATGCCATAGCCTGAAAGCAATTCTGTCTCAAAGTGTCTTCTACCAAATTAATTTCTCCATTACTGCCACAGTCAGACAAGTCTCAGAACACTCTGAAAGGCCTCCAGTCTACTTCCCAGCACAGCTGCTGCAGCCTTTCCCACCGTGATTTCTATTAGACATTCTGGTCTTCTAAGCCCTCCCTGGAACTGTTCATTGAGCTGCTTTCAAATGTCTCCTATAAAACAATTTCAGAGGATAAAGACTCATATGATCAGATTCAATCAAAGCAATTACCTGTAGCTGAAAGTTTTCCTGTGCATCCCCCCATCCCCCACCCCCCCACCCACAGTCAAGACAAATCTCTCTCATCCACTGGTCCTGCAGCTGCTCAGACCCAAATAAACACACAAAGGCTATATTATTTACAAATGAGATGGCCTAATGGCTCAGGCTTTTCACTAGCTAGCTCTTATATCTTAAACTAACCCATTTCTATAAATTTATACTTTGCCACATGGCTTGTGGCTTACCGGTACTTTTACATTTTGCTTCTCCTGGCAGCGGCTAGCAGCATCTCCTGACTCAGCCTTCCTCTTCCCAGAATTCCCCATGTCTGTTTATCCCGCCTATACTTCCTACCTAGCTACTGGCCAATCAGCGTTTTATTAAATCAGTGTACAAAAGCATTATCCCAAGGCAATTACCTGGTTCTCTGATACCACTTCTCTATGTTAGTTATTTTTATGAAGCTAATGCTAAAGTGCCTGAGAGAATTTAAAAGGGGAAGATTTCTTTTAGCTCACGGTTTCGCAGGTTGCCCGGCTTTATGTGCTTGGGCAGAACCTCAAGGCAGCAGGGTGAGGGCCTTTCAAAGCAGAACGAGAAAAACAAAGAGAAAGACGCCCAAGGCAAGAGTTCCCAATGATATGCTCCTGTGGAACCATTTTTCTCTGGCTAAGCCCCACCTCCCAAAGTTCCCAGAACCTCTGAAAATAGACCCATTGACTGGGAAACGGGTGCTCAACACCCAAGCCTGTGAGGGACACTTCCATCAAACTGTAACAGGAGACTGATGATATTAAAGACAATTTAAAGGGAAAAGTAATCAGGCTTCTATATCTTCAAAATTCAAGGTTTTGACAAAAAACTAATAGTGATCAAAAAGAGTAGTTAAGAATATAGGAACTAGCTTAGGTTTATGAGTCAATGAAGCATATTTTTCCTCCTGAAGGAATATCAACTCCTCAGAAGGAATACCTCTGTTTAAAACCGAGCAACTGCTATGAATATGACCCATAATCTCAAAGCTTCATGAATTTCACTTTATATGCCTAAGGATGAGTTCATTTTTAGTATGGCATTTAGCCTCCTTTACACATGCGCGCGCGCGCACACACACACACACACACACACACACACACACACACACAAAACCACATATTGTGAGCTTTTTTAGACCAACTGTACAACTACATGGCATGAAAAAATATGTCTAAAAGTAAAATTTACAAGTGCAATGGAATTTTATTCAATATTTATAAGCTTAGCTTTGATTTTTATTTATTTGGGAAATGTATTTATGATGTATGCCAACTTGCCTAGGCCACAAGAAGTCCAGGCATCTCTGCATGCTTCTGTGATGCTGTATCCCAAAACATAGCATTTAAATTGTTAACCCTGGTAGTGCAGGAGGCCTTCCTAAAAGGTAGGAAGCACGGCTTTTAACTACAGCCATCATTTCCCTCTCTGCCCTTCCTCTCCCTGTTCTAGTTTCCTGGAAAACTCTAATACTTTTACTATAATCTTACAATATGTAACATTTTTAGAATTTTTTTCAGTGGTTAGGAAATAAGGGGACAGTATATTAAAAAGTATATTTATAGTAAAGGAGCAGTGTTAATGTTACTATCAAACAACCTTGTAGAAAAGTAAAAATTGCTTAGAAATACAGGGTGCTTGCCAGGTGGTTATGGCACATGCTATTAATTCCAGCACTTGGGAGGCAGAGACAGGTGGATCTCTCTGAGTTCAAGGCCAGCCTGGTCTACAGAGTGAGTTCTATGACAGTCAGGGCTACACAAAGAAACCTCTCAAAAAACAACAAACAACCCCCCAACCCCAAAACAAAACAGAATTTCCTAGAAATAAAGGGTGCTTTTAACTATGGCTAAGATAAAAACCATTAGTGACCATATCACCAGCCTGTCTGCAGTAAGATGCAGCTAAGCAAGGTGCAGCCAACGGGATGACTCTGCCACTGTCTCCCGTGGAAGGTTAATAGTATCATCCTCACAGCTACTGACCTCTCCACTGTTTACAACGCTATTAGAGATGATTTAAAACTCTATTTTTTTTTTTTTTTTTTTTTTGTCGAGACAGGGTTTCTCTGTGTAGTTTTGGTGCCTGTCCTGGATCTCACTCTGTAGACCAGGCTGGCCTCGAACTCACAGAGATCCGCCTGCCTCTGCCTCCCGAGTGCTGGGATTAAAGGCGTGCGCCTCCACCGCCGGCCTGATTTAGAACTCTACATCACAAGACAGAAGACCAGAATACCACCTTACTAGGTGTGCCAATTATGTCACAGCTATGGGATGACGTTTAGCATCAGTATGTTAGTAACACTCTGAAAAGCTGTCATCAACAGACATTATAACCCTTAATTAAAAACAAAATTTACGGCCGGGCGGTGGTGAGTTCTGTGAGTTCGAGGCCAGCCTGGTCTCCCAAGCGAGTTCCAGGAAAGGCACAAAGCTACACAGAGAAACCCTGTCTCAAAAAACCAAAAAAAAAAAAAAAAAAATTTACTTTCTTTGGCCATTTAAAAGTCTTTAATATCCTTCTTATACTTTGCTTCATTAAACCCCTGCTTATCTCCTGTGTCTGTCAGACCAAACACTGAGTGTCATGAAGTAGGAGACTGTTGGAAGTATAAACTACAAAACTGACCTACCTGAAAGAGAGGCATGTCAACTTGTACAAACAAGTCTCAGTTTTCAGTACAGATTATAATATCAAAAAGCTATTTTTTCTTGTTATTCATCAATACTGAAACACCACTTATTTTAATGGATAGGATGTATTAGTTTGCACACATTTTTAAAAGAAATTTAAGATTTACCTTACTTCTGATTATTTTTGTGTGCGGATATGTGCACGAGTACAGGCGCCTATGGGCAGAAAAGGCCATCAGATCCCCTAGAGCTGGAATTATAGGTGGCTGTAAGCTGCCAGATATGAGTGCTGGGAACCAAACTCCCATCCTCTGCAAAAGCAGTACACGCTCTTAAACTCTCTGCCGACTCTCCAGCTCAGTTTGCATACTTTTGTAACAGGAAAAGTAAATATTGCTGTATTGTTGCTTTAACTATTTAATTTTAGTAAGGTATATGAAGGTGCCATGTAATAAAAAGATACATCATGTTCCTAGGTAAAGCGATCTTAAATCCCTTCCAGATAAACACACTGTAATGAAGCTTACAACGTAAAATTTTGTCATATTTGGGCTGACATTTTACTACTTGAAAAAAAAAAAAACTTTCTTAAGATATAATTTACATACTAGAAAATGCATTCATGTTAAGCTTGATGAATTTTGACAAAATGCACCTAATCACTGCATGTCAGTACAAAAACAGATTAGAGAAAGAACCACCAAGGATGGAGCAATTAATGAGGGGAAAGACAGAACCAAAAAAATAGAAAGATGGCTGAACTAACTGGGAGTGGTGGTGCACACCTTTGATCCCAGCCTAGAGAGGCAGAAGCATACAGATCTCTGGGAGTATGAGGCCAGCCTGGTCTACAGAGTTCAGGATAGCCAGGGCTACACAGTGAAACCCTTTCTTTAAAAAAAAGAGGCAGAGCTCCTTTCTTAATTACTATTGCTTAATGTTTTATTATCAAGGGCTATCAAGAGGCAGCCTCAATGTCCTCTCAGGGTTCAGAGGGAAGGCTACCACCAGCGTTAGGCTCAAGGGATCTGAGGGTAAACCCCCCACCTCTCTCTCTTTTTGGCCAGTTTCTTTATTAATGCTCTCATCCTGCAAAGTTTTTCTGTGTATATACACACACAACTGTACTCTGGTAATTGCAAAGTTACAGAGCTAGAATTTTTTCTCAAGAACAAGCAGCAGATAGGAGTTATCCCAAGTGACACTGTCAGCATCTTTTTGGCCCCAAAGAGGCGTGGCCAGAAAGACACCCGGACAGCATTAAGAGGCAGAAAAGTTGAATTAGGAGGCTTTAAATTTTAAGTAGGGAGAAGGGGAGTTTGTGCATGATACTACATTCCTAGGTTACAATCCTGAATCAATAAACGGAGATGAGGGTAGATGGAGGGAATTAATAGCTTTTAGGGTGGAGCTGGAGATTAGCACTTTCCCAAGCTGGCTGTTGGAAAATTTAGGACACTCACTCTCCATAATCAGGCAGGACCAGGATGCCCCTTTATCTCTGAAGGTCCTAAATGTGATCTATTTGAAGGACTCCCTTCCTGACCACATGTCCTGCCAAATGGGAGATAATGGCAGGGAGCTAGCTTCTAATGTTTGTCTCAGGGAACGGAGCGGAGATTAGGCTGTGGGAACCAAGGTTATTGACTGTAAGACTAGATTCTCTCACCGAAGGTCCCACGGAGTAGGGAGGAAGTCACCCAGCATATGGGAGAAATTGTGTCCAGTAATTTACACACTGCTGGGTCTTTTTTGAGACGGGTCCCACTCAAAGAGGAGAGAGCTTATGGTTTCACAAGAGATTCACTGTAAGAACAGCTGTGCAGGGCAGCGGTGGCACATGCCTTTAATCCCAGCACTCAGTTCGAGGCCAGCCTTGGCTACAGAGCAAGATCCAGAACAGGCACCAAAACTACACAGAGAAACCCTGTCTCGAAAATAAATAAATAAATTAAAAAAAAAAAAAAAAAAAGAACAGCCACAATACAAAAGGCAATACTCCCAGCGCCTTGTGACTGGGTCTCCTCCATCAGAATGCATTAATTCTGGTAGGTTGCTTTTGCTTTATCAACGGAAATCCTACTGTATAGTCCGGCAGACTGTAGCACTTTATGTATAAACACAGTAAACTTTTCAATCAAAATACATTGACAGAATTGTTTTAAACTACCATGGTCCAACTATATGGTGATGCCAAAAGATCCATGTTAGATCAAAAGACATAAAGACTAAAAGCCTTGGGATGCAGCTCAGTGAAATACCATTTGCCCAGCAAGCACAAGGCTCTGGGACTGACCCCAGCGTAATGAGGAAGGGTGGGAGGGAGGAGAAAGCACCACAATTACTAATGGGCAACAAAGGACGCTTCGACTCCTATGAGAATAACAAGTTGCCTGTAAGAATAAAAATCACATATAAACAGCCCTCTTATATAAATAACGGTTTTTATAGCAAAACAAGAGGGTCTTATCTTTCCTAAGTCACGTAAGACTTTTAAGTGAAGCAGTTATAAACTTATCAGGCAACAATCATCATAAATAAAATAACATGATCTGGAAGAAACATAATTACCTTGTTTCTCACTCTAGGAAGTTTATCATGGCGATCCTTTTATCTTTCTTTTAGAGGCAAAATAAATAAATAAATCAACAACTCCTTACCTTGTAAGAGGGCAAAAAGCACAAAATCCCTTGGCTCACAGTCTGGCACACAGACAACAACAGCATTCCCACTTCATCCTGGAACTCGAATGTTTCGGTATGCTGGAAGGTAGCACAGAGATTCCGACCCTGAGGGCCCGAGCCAACAGTACCAACCCAAACCTAGAAATGAATATTTTAGTATTAGAGTTACGCCTAAATAAAGCAGGAAAATTAAGATTTATTTGGGAGTGATTTATAGAAAAAGATGACCAAACAATAGCAGAAATTTATTTTGAAACTGGAAATCTTCTTTAATACCATTAATTAAGTGAATACAATTAGGTTGGTACCTATGGAAAATCAAATTATTGTAACTCTTCAATAATACTGTAATCCTCACAGTAACTACTAAGATATAGCCATCAGCAACTCCAGTTCCAGGGGATCCCACACCCTCTTTTATCCTCTGCAGGCACATGGTATACTTACACATCCAGCCAAAACACGTGCACCCATAAAATTAAAAAATAAAACAAACAAAAAAATCAGTTTATGTGATGGTTAATCTTGGTTATCCAACTGGCTGGATCTGGGATTAACTAAAATACAAGCTCCTATGAAGGAATTGCTTGCTCAGATGATTTGAAGCAGGAAGACCCATCCTAAATGTGAATGGCAATGTCTGGTGGCAGCCCAGATAAAAAGACATGGTTCTGTCTGCTGCCTTTACTCTTGCTGAGAAGTTCATCTGTCCTGTTGCTGTGGCATTCCTTCACTGATATTACACTCAGCTTCTCTAGGCTTCTAATGTAGGCCTAAACCAGCAGCTCTCCAGGAAACGCCAGGCCTTCAGCTCCAGACTGGGACTACCAAGACATCCAGCCTTGTGGATTAAGCAACTACCAGATTCTCAACCTCTCAGTGAGATGGCTATTGTCAGACTACCTGCACCATATCTGTAAGTCAATCTGTAACTCCTCTTTTAAAATATTTATTCATTCTTAGCAATTTTGTTCCTTTAGAAAACCACGATGAATACAGATTGTAGTACCAGGAGTAGTTTTAGAGAAACAGAATTTTAAGGATGAAATTCTCTAGTAGGCTTGGTGGTATCTGAAGCTGGCTAACCAACTCAATGAAACCTACAGTTACTACAGACTCTGCTGATTGCATGGAGAGCACTAAAAGTCCATGGGATGAATTATTTAAAGATCTTACTGAGATAAACATGTTTGATACCCCAACTTACCTCCTGTGAGGAACAAGGAATTTAATGACTCTATACATAAAACTTTTTTTTTAAAGTTAAAAACGATTTGTAGAAAAATAAAGAAAACAATAATGCTGGCTGATTGCTTCCAGCATCTCTGGATAAAGTGACAAAGGAGAAAAAGGAGCTTGGTGATAAAATAAAATTAACTGGTTCCAGATGCACATAAACAATTGAAAGGTTTCTAAGTGTGTCTGGAGGAGAATCTTCTCTCCTTCAGTCATAGAGCTCAAGTTGTCAAACTCCAGTCCAAGTCCTCATTATAGGATTGGCAGACGTAACAAAACAAACGTATGACCAGACTGGAAGGGAGTTGGCAGTTACAGTGAGGGTGCTGGTTGGAAAGACTAAAGCTCCTATAACTTGGGGTGGTGATATGTGGGAGGACCCTACCAATGCTGAGGACACCAAACCCTCACATTCGGATGGGTTTATTTTGCCTGAGGAAACAGTCTCTCCACCCTTGACAGAGAATGCATCCCTACTCCGACCCTCTCTGTAGACAGAATATACTTTTTCTCTCTCCACTGACATCTGTACACACATATGAAGGAAAAAGGGAAGGAGAAGCGAACATTACTAAATGTTAACAACTGATGAATATAGAAAAAAGATATAAATTAATACTATCATTTCAACTTTTCTTAAATTTATAATTTTAAAGAAAATTTACTTTTACTATTTTTCACTTTATGTGTGTTTGTGTGCAGGTGCCATGGAGGAGCTGGAGTTACAGGTACCTGCTACCCACCCAGTGTGGGTGCTGGGAACCAAACCTGGGTCCTCTGCAAGAGCAGGAAGTACTTTTAAGTGCTGAGCTATCTCTCCAGCCTTGGAGTTTGTATTTTTTCTAAAGAAGAAGTGAAGAAAACAGTAGACAGCTAGCTCTACAATGATGTTTCCTGCAGCACAGGAAGAAAATCTGATACATTCTGCCACAGATGAAGGCTGAGGCCATCAGCTATAGTACTGACAAATCTTCAAGCTGTTTTGCTAAGTACAAATAAAAAAAAAGCCAATCACAGAAAGACAAGTACCCGAAGATTCTACTTACAAGAATTCTCCAGATAGAGCAGTAGAATTCACAGAAACAGAAAGGAGAACGTTAGGGGCTGGTGGGGAAGGAGAAATGAAAATGTTCTTGAGACTGACTGTGCCCACAAGTGGATATATGTAATGTTAAGCTGTGCACTTGAAAATGGTAAAATGGTCATTTTTATTCCACATGGATATTTTAAGTCATAATTGAGATTTAAGAGTAATTTTTAAGGTAACAGACAATATTTAAACATTATTCAGCTATACCATATGCATTATTATTATGATTCAATGATAGTCCAGGTTAAATGGACTTTGTACATTAGGGTGAAAACACAATTAATTAGAGTATAGACTAGCAATCTTATGAAAAAAAATGATACTGAATTTGCTAACCTACATTCACTTCTGCTTCTAAACAGGGCAGCATGAAATGTAGAACCTGTACCCTCACCTCACTACTGCTGACAGCAATGCTTCTCAACAGGTACATTCTGGCATTCTGGAAAGCAAACTCTTAGTTACACAGACACGTAGAATTATGGGTCCCAACCACTGAATGTCAGTAGTTGTTTTCAGGCAACCAAAAATGTCCCGACAAGCAAACCTGTACATACAGTTTTACAAGGAACTAGAACTGTGTTAGGTACATAGATGATGGTACATACATACATACATACATAGTTAGGTACAGAGCTAACTATTTTTCATTACTTTACAAAAAGAAAAAAGAGCCAGAAGTGCTGGCTCATACCTACAAGTACAGCACTGAGAGGTGATGTCAGGAGATCAAGAGTTCAAAGTTATCCTTGACTACATAGTAAGTTTGATGTTAACCTGGACCACAAAAGACACTGTCTAAACAAAACCAGACAAAAAGGGGATGGAGAGATGGTCCACTGATACAGAAGACGTTGGTTCTCATAACCCACATCACCTGGCTCACAAATGCTTGCACCTCCAGTTCTAAGGATGCCTCTTGTGGCCCAGGCAGGCATCTGCATGAACTCGGCACACATAAACTCATGAAGGTACACCAAAACACAAATTTTGAAAAAAATGAATAAATCAAATAAGAATATACTACAGACTAATGGAAAAAAGAAATAAATAATTACAAATAGGAACTATAGTAGAAAAATGAACATTTTCTTGTTTTTAGATTTCATAAAGAAACTAGAACTTACTCAAATGAGGAAATTTTGTAGTCATTGAGCCCAAAGCGGCAGAGCTGCCGGGGCAACATCATTGTTTCCTTCTACCGACTCTGCTCAGATGTCAAGCAGATGACAAGATTGTCTTTATTCTAATATTAAAGTGTGAATTTCCTATCAGATTTGCTTCTTAGAATTTATGGTGTCCTTTATTTATGTGGCATTACACTCTGGTAAACAGACTGAGAGCTTCAACAAATCAAGCAGAGCAGCTCACCTGTGAGTTACTGACGACATGGTTAGCCTCTAGTTGGATGTTAAATGTAACACCAAGCTCGGATGAAAAGGATTTCAGAGGTGACAGTGTTCCTGATGTTAGAACAATGGTTCGTACTTTGTTGTTAATATCTGAAAAGGCCTACAAGGAAACATGGAACAAATGAGATCATCTTTTTAAAAAGCCAAACACAGTCATTTAATTGTTGGTTCTGGTCAAGACAAGTTTGCACTTAGGATAGAGTGAGACACTTACCACAGCTGGATTTAAGCACCAAAAGTTTAGCACATTAACTCCAATCTTCTGTCGTGAATGTTTCTTATTTTTTGGTAGAGCCAAGACCCCATTTTTATCAAAAACAGCAATCTGATTTGTCCAGGAGTAAGTTTGTTGAATAGCAATTTTATAATCATCTGCAAATCTAAATGCAAAGACAATGCCAACTGAATGACAAAACATAAAACAATCAAGCTACATAATATCAAACCTGATCATCGTAAAACTCAACAGCCTGCCACGCCTCCCCACACAAAGAAAAGGCAGCCATCCTCACTAGATAAACTCAGTAATTCTGATGGAAATTAAGTCATGAAATCACAGAATTCAACAAATTCTTACAAGAAATAATAAAATTATCTAACTGGCTATCCTCATTAGCCACTTTCCAATTTCATTTTAAACATGACATAAACCATGGCAGAACCAGAACTCAACTTCCAACTCCGGGTCTTTGAACCCTCTACTACTTAATTGTTACTGTTACTAAGTAGAAAATGGGAATTAGGGTTCAAGAATGTCAAGGACAAGTTATGCTTTCTTATTGTGTGAGAAAATAGGTAATTTTAAGGAAAGTTTTAAAAGTGTTATCAAGTAAAATGATAAAACTTAAAACCTTTCCATTTGATTTGTGTTTGGGGGGAACATGCCTGTTCTAGGGTGTGTGCATGCCAGGACACTCATGTAGACGTCAGAGGACACCTTGCAAGAGCCAGTCAGTTCTACTGTGGGTTTCAGAGATCAAACTTGGGTCATCAGTCTTGACAGCAAGCACCTTTACCTGCTAAGCCACCTTACTGACCTGAATTATAAAATTTTCAAGTTAAAATCTGGGTCATGATCTTGAGTTTCTTTTCATGAGGTTACTGAATCAGAGTACATATGATCCCATCCCAATCTGTATCACTAAGAATCTATAAAGTGGCTAGGCTTACTCAGGATAAAATGTCATTCTCAACTATGCTCTCATGGCATTTCACCCCTGGAGAGATAAGATCTCGAAATCTAAGTCAGGACTCAGTAATTGTGAAGAGAATTTTATAAAAATGCTTGAATTTCATAACTATAAATCTGTGAGGTACATCTAAAAAGAGAGATAAGTAAATCAGACTTCATAACTGGAAAAATCCAAAATTCTACTCAATTGGGTGGTTCACATATATAATCCCAGCACTCAGGAGGCAAAGGCAGGACAAGCTAAGGCAGGTGTTAGGAAAGCCTTGGCTACACAGTGAGACCCAAAAACCTACAAAACTTAACCAGAGCAAAATAAAAATTTACTTACATTAAAAAAAGGACACAATCAAAATGTAAAAAGACAACTCACAACAACATTATTATATCTGACAGAGGATTAATATCCCAATTGCATGAATAACTATAAATCGACAATTAAAAGAAACAACTCAACTAAAAATGGACACTAGACTTTCAGTACATTATTTCTACAAAGAAGATATAGGATTGGCCAAAAGGTACACAGAGTCATAGGATCATTAGTCACTAGGAAATACACATCAAAACCATGAGGAAGAATCACTTGATATCCACTAGGATGACTATTACTTTTTTTTTTAAAAGATGACCGGAGCAAAAAGAATGCATGAGCAAGGATATTGAAAAGTCAGACCCTTAGACAATGCTAAATGGAAGGTCAGATGCTACAGCTGCTGTGCAAAAACACTAAGACATTCCCCCCAAAGTTCAACAGGACTGTCACAGGACCGTTAGTTCCACCACCAGGTAAAATGCACTCATCCACAGGAACGCAATGAAAGCAGACTCAAACAGCTATCTGTACACATATATTCACAGCAGCATAATAAAAAGTAGCAAAGGGTAGAAACACCCAAATGCCTAACAACAACAACAAAAGATTAACTAAAAAATGTGGCATATGTGTGCAGTAAAATACCTATTCAGCCATAAAAAGGAACGAAGTTTGATATATGCTCTGCACAGAGGAGCTCTGAAAAAAAAATGATACTAAATGAAGTCAGACCCAAAGACACAAATGTGGGGGTAATGTGTTCCCCAAAATATTGTGTATGCTAATAAACTTATCTGGGGTCAAAGAACAGGACAGCCACAATGTTAAACATGAGGATAGGCAGTGGTAGCACACGCCCTTAATCCTAGCATTCCAGAGACAGAAATCCCTCTGGATCTCTGTGAGTTCAAGGCCACATTGGAAATGGCCAGGCAAGGTGACCCACGCCTTTAATCCCAGTAAACCAGCCTTTAATCCCAGGGAGTGGTGGTAGAGAGCAGAAAGGTATATAAGGCGTGAAGAAACTCGAGGCATTTGGCCTGGGTAGGCATTTGGCCTGGAGAAGCATTGGCCTGGTTAAGCATTCAGGCTTCTAGCAGCAGTTCAGCTGAGAGCCATTCGGATATGAGGACATAGAGGTTTCCAGTCTGAGGAAGCAAGACCAGCTGAGGATCCGGCAAGGTGAGATAGCTGTGGCTTGTTCTATTTCTCTGACCTTCCAGTGTTCACCCCAATACCTGGCTCAGGTTTGATTTATTAATAAGAACCTTTTAAGATTCATGCTACACACAAACATTGCATGCCTGCTTGTATCTGAAGTAACTAGAAAGAACAAACTCAAAGGAGAAATTACTAGGAACAGTAACAAGGAGAGCAACTTTATACACGTAAAATCCTTGTTTGGAATGGCAAAACTTCCTGGAAATGAATGGTGCCTATGGCTCCGGTCAAATGGTAGTTCCATGTATATTTACATGATAATTTTAAACACTCAAAAATCCCGGAAGCTGGTAGAACTGTAACTTTCAAGAGATAAACTGGGGATAAACAGTGACAGGCCTGTAACCCCAGCACTCGGGAGGTGAAGGCTGGAGGACCAAGAGTTCAAGGCTGAACCGGGCGGTGGTGGTGCACACCTTTAACCCCAGCACTAGGGAGGCAGAGGCAGGAGGATCTCTGTGAGTTTGAGGCCAGCCTGGTCTACAAAGCAAGTTCAAGGACAGATGTACACAAAGAAACCCTGTCTTGAAAAACAAAACAAAACAAAACAAAAAAAAGGTTCAAGGTCATCCTCTTCTGAATAGTGAGTTTGAGGCCAGCCTGAGATACATGCTGCCTCAAATAAAAACAAACAAAACATTCAAGAAAAGAACTTTCAAATACTGATAGATACAGACCCAAATTACACTTAAATGAAAATGAAGATTTTTAAACTTAGCACTGGAGGACCAAAAGTCAAAGAAGAGTTAATTAACTGTACTTATTTACTGATTTCAGTATTTATTTTCATGTATGAGAAAGACTCATTTCAATTGATCTGAGTCTGTGTCAATAAGAACAATCTATATACAGCTGTAACATTTAGATTCTCCTAGGTTAAAAATGGCATTCATTAGGCTGATTTTTTTTTTTATTTATTTATTATGTATACAGAAGAGGGTACCAGATCTCATTACAGATGGTTATGAGCCACCATGTGGTTGCTGGGAATTGAACTCAGGACCTCTGCAAGAGCAGTCAGTGCTCTTAACCTCTGAGCCATCTCTCCAGCTCCTAGGCTGATTTTTTTAAATTTCATTTATTACTGTGTGTGTGCACATGTACACGAGTGTGCGTGCACACTACAACACACATTTGGAGGTCAGAAGACAGCCTTGTAGGGTTGGTTCGCTCCTTCCACCTTTTATGTGCCTCTGGGGATGGAACTCTGGTTTCCAGGCTTGTACAAACTGCACCTTTACCGGCTGAGCCATCTTGCTGACCTGTAGGCTAAAATGAAAACAAAACAAGCCAACCAAACAGGTATCCTCACTCACCTGCTATTTTCTCTAAAGAGATAGTCAAGCACCATAAAGAGTCCTTTGAGCATTATTTGAGTTGAAGCACTAATAATAGGTATTTGTATTGCTTCCTCTTTACCATGGACTGATGTGACTTTTTCTTCTTTTTGAAGAACAGCTGACAAATGTCTCTGTAAAAAATTACCATATTATTCATGAAGGGGGTGGAGAGGACGACAGAAGGAAAATTCGTTGCAAAGTATAAACACAAGCCAAAATGAAGCAGGTATACATGAATGTAAAAACACAAATCATTTTGCATTTCTACTTTTGCCTCTTCACCTATCACGGTGGTTAGGATGAAACTCATGCATACTAGGCATTCATTCTATAACTGACCTACAACCCAAGCCCAGCAATGGAGTTTGGATTTCCATGTTAGAAAATACTCCTCTGAGTCAAAGACACCTTAATAATAGGACGCTTCAATAAAGACATTTAGGAGGATAACTTTTTTCAGGCAACTGGTGTGATATTTAGCATCTTTCAGAAGCAATGAACTAAATTAAAAAAAAAAAACAAACTCCAATTGACTTTTAATAGAGTTTATGTTTCCCTAAATGCCTGAATTATATATAGGAAACAACTCTGGTAATGAGACTACCATATGACAAAGTTTATTAATATCCATTTTTGTTGCTGTTGTTTTGGTGGATGAATCCAGGTATTCAAGAATACTAAGAAGGGACAGGTGTGGTACTGCATGCCTTTAATTCCAGCACTAGGGAGGCAGAAATAGATCTCTGTGAGTTTGAAGTTAGCCTGGTCTACAAATCAAGTTCCAGGACAGCAAGAGCTATACAGAAAATCAGCCTTTTCAGAACTCAAAGCAGTTGCCCATTGAACTCCTGAAAATGTATCTACAGTATGGTGTACATATTTTCATTTTCCAAATTCTGTAAAATGAAACATATCCACTTGCCAAATGTCATTTCTTTGTATATCCTTAGGGTTATTTCCTGCAGGTATGGGGATTGAACAACAAAGGCCCAAGAATCTCTTTTGGAAAAGAAAAATGGGGATAGATAGGATAGGATAATAAGGTAGATTGTTGTATTTACTTATAAACTAATTTAGCAACTATCAGTTTTAGATAAATAGCATCAGTATGGATTCTTGTATATTGATACAAATGTAAAATTATTATTCCATTCCTGTTATCTTAAACTTGTATATTGATACAAATTCAAAACTATACTTGTCATATTGTACATATGTTCCTACTTCTGTTTAAAGTATTTTTGTATATTGATATAAATGTAAAATTATATTTGTCATACTGTATGTATGTATACAATATTTTGTATATTGACACAAATTAAGGATATTGTCATATTGCACTATACATTTCTACTTCTAATTAAGATATTTTTGTATACTGTCACAAATTCGAGGTCATTGTACTTATATTGTACATCTGTTTACAGATTGTTTAATTTTATTATATGAAGCTTTAGTCTTTAAGTTATATAGGTTAATGAGTTATAGGCTAATAGTCACCCAGGCTTGTCATATTTATAGTCACATTAGTTTGCTTTTCTAGATATACAGAGATATATGTCAGATGGATAGGTAATCTTCAAAGACTTCATAGACCTAGAGAATATGACATTTAATTCTGTTGACATGAGACATGACTGCTCCTTGTAGTTCCCATCTACTCCCGAGAGGATGTATTTTTGGGCATCAAAAATACTCCATACGAAATTTGTCTTCTTCTGGCAAAAATGGCCTGTTGGGCAAAGAACTGCCCTTGCCTTGACTGCTGACAATAAGCAAACTGGACAAGCAGGACACAGGAAAAGCGACTGCTGAGTCTTGACAAGACAGAGTAGGACAGTCCTTCAAATTTTCCTGCTTCTGAAAATGGTTTCTCAGATATTCTAGGCCTGTAGCCAAAAATGGATGCCCCAATGTTGCAGAGAAACATTGGGTGACTGTACAGGCAGCCAGCTGTTTCTGTCATACCCTGCATGTTTCAGAAGTCACTTGCTTGCACTTCCTGCTTACTTAGGTAATATTATTTTCCTTCTCAGGTCTTTGATGGGGTTGAAGACTAGATAGTTACAGTTACAATCCTCTTATATATTAGCTAAGAGCATATCAGGTACAAGATTTAGATTCTTTAGGATAGGACAGTTAATGGAGTAATCTCTGTAATTTGCCAATTACCTTTGGCCTGGACATTTAGTATGTGTTTCTTGCTTGATGTTGTTCTTATTGGTTGTAGTTCCATTTTTATTTATGTTATTATCTTTTCTTTCTTCTAGACAATACTTGATGATAGTTCTTATTATACATAACTTTGTATTAGGTTTAGAACCTTCTTATTTAGACAAAAAAGGGAAGTGTTATGGGAATTCTTCCATTCAACCAATGGCTTTTGGGGTATCTGGCTCTGTGAGCGTGGTCTTGTCTGTGAACATGATCACTTAAGAGGAGGGAGGGGTCATGTTCTCTCATGGGATGAGGAGACGGGGTCAGGTGGCGGAAAGCAGCTTGCAGTTGGTCCCCATCCACCTCAGGAAAACTGAAGCTGGGTCAGCAGTGGGTCTGCAGCACATCTACCTTGTTTTGTATTAGTGAGTCTGCTTCCCCATCGCACCCCTTAATAAATAAATAAATAAATATATCCGTGGGCTCTCGTATCACAGGGACTCTCCTGAGACCTACCTCAGGCCTGATAAGTAAAATTTAAATAATTTAAGGAAACAGTAAATTAAGAAAATAAAAATCCAGGAGCAGATGCATTGAAGAGTAAGTATAGGTTACTACTATCAACCATTTCACTCTTGCCCCAAGAAAGAATCCCTCAGCCTACAAATCTTCCCAGGAGGAAAAGTAAGAATACAGTTAGTGAAAAATGGAATGAAGAAAATATAAAATAAAACACACACAAACTGGATGTGGTAGCACATGCTTGCACTCCCAGCACCTGGAAGGTAAAGGCAGGAAGCTAAAGAGTTCAGGGCCATCATTAGGTATATAGCAAGGTCAAGGCCAGATTATATTACATAAGTAAGACCTTATCTCCAAAAAAAGAAAAACAAAATATACAATATTATTTAATCTTATTAAAAAAAAAAAAAAGAACCAAGGCCGGAAGGATGGCTCAGTGATTAAGAGCACTGGCTGCTCTTCTGGAGGACCCAGGTTCAATTCCCAGCTCCCACACAGCAGCTCACAACTGTCTGTAACTCCAGTCCCTCTTCTTCTCACCTCCACAGACACCAGGCACACACATGGTGCACATACATAAACACAGGCAAACACTCACATACAAAATAAATAAATCTTAAACAACAAAAAGAACCCTTTCTGTCATCCCTCTCCTAGGTTTAGCCCATTAAAAATGGACCTCACCCTACACCAAGAAAATAGAATATTGTTAAGATATCATCAGTTTCTGCTCAAATTGACTTATAGAGTCAATGTAATCACAAACAACCCCCCACCCAGTAAGTTAGCTTTTGGATATTGATAAACTAATTCCAAAGTTTATATGGACAGGCAGGAAATCTAGAACACCTCACAGAATATTGGAGAGGAGCAGAGAGCTGGCACTACCCAACTCAAGACTTAACACAAAGTCACAATAGTCTAGACACTGTAGTATTTGCAAAGGAAGAAGCAGACAGATGAGTGGGGCACAACAGAAATCCTGGAAATAACTCACACAAATACAGCCAACTATCTCCAACAAAGAAACAGAGATAATCCAACGGAGAAGGGAAACCCTTGCCACACATAGTGATGGATCAACTGCATATCACGCTAATTAGACCTGACAAGTTCCACAAAAACAACTCAAAATGGGTCACCTAAAGTAAACTGGAAGACATAAAACTTCCCAAAAACAGGAGCAAATCTAGAGTTGGTGATGAGTTCTTAGATATAAAACCTAACATGTAACTTGAGAGGAAAACAAGAGGTAAGATAAGCTTCACTGAAATTAACATCTTCTGCTCTGTGTAGGACACTGTCAATGAGATGAAAAAGCAAGGCACAGACTGGGAAAATACAATTGTAAACACTTATCTAATCAAGCATCTGTATTCAAAATACATGGAAAACTCCAAAAATGCAACAAAAACTGAAGAGTGAGCATGAGGTATAAAAACACCTCAGCAAACACACGGTTGTTTTTTGTCAACTTGACACAGCCTAGACATATCTGGGCAGAGGGATCGTAACTGAGAAAATGCCTCCATCAGGTTGCTCGCAGGCAAGCCTGTGGTGCATTTTCTTGATTAGTGACTGATGCGGATGGGCCCAGCTCACTACCAGGTGGGCCACATCTGGGCAGGTGGTCCCAGGAGGTTTAAGAAAGCCGGCTGAGTAAGTCATTAGGAGTAAGATAATAAGCTGAATTTCTCCATAGCCTCTGCTTCAGTTCTGCCTCCAGGTTCCTGCCTCGGCTTCCCTCAATGAACTGGGATATGTAAGCCAAATAAACCCTTTCTACTCAAGTGGCTTTTGGTCATGGTGTTTTATCACAGCAACAGAAACCCTAACTAAGACCAAAGAACTTAGATGCCAAGAGAACAGATAAAAAGAGACTCAATATCCTGCCTTCAGGGAAGTGTAAATTCAAAGAACAGTGAGAAGCCAAGCTTAGTGGCTTGTCCTGGAATCCTAGCACTTGGGAAGTATAGGCAGGAGGATCAGAAGGTCAAGACCAGACTGAGTTACACTGAAAACAAAAGAAAAACAGAAAGAAGTCAGAAATCACTATGTAGACAAGCACTAAAATGGCTAAAATTCCAAATGCTCTCAACTTCAAATGCTGATGAAGATGTGAAGCAACGGGAATCCAGGGAAAAGCAAATGGATGCAGACAGTTTAGAAAACAGTTTTTTTTTTTTTTGAAGCTAAAAGTACTCTTACCAGAGAACTCATTATGCATCTGAGGATTTCCTCAGAGTAAAAGCCATATCCACACAAAAACACAAGGACATACGTTTATAACAATTGGATTCATAATTGCTCAAACTGGGAACCACCAGTATGCTCCTCATCAGTGGGCAGATAAACAAACTGTGATCTATACAGGCAATGGAATATTTTCTAGTGACAAAAAGAAATGAGGTAACAAACCATCAAAAGTTATAGAAGACACACAGGTTCTGGGTCTGTGCATCACATACACTCTACATGGAAGGAACTTAACCACATATTGCTACAGGAAATTCTACATACAGTATGATTCCAATTACATGGTATTTTAGAAAAGACAGGACTATGGAATCAGAAATCAGTGCTTGCCGAAAAGTTTCAGATGCGTTTCAAATGGTACAGCAGAGGTATGAAGAGGTACAATATAGAGAATGTTTTAGGACAGTGAATATATTCTGTATGATGCCATCATGGTGGATGACTAGGCAAAACCCAGTTGAACTATACAACATGGACAGTGATTTGTCAGGAAACCTGTGGACTTTGGGTGACAATAACACATCAATGCTGATTCATCAATTGTAACAAGTATATCCCATGACTCTACTCTCAATAGGCAGGACTGGTGTTGTGTGTGTGTGTGTGTGTGTGTGTGTGTGTGTGTGTGTGTATGTGTGTGTGTGTGTGTGTGTGTGTGTGTGTGTGTGTGTGTGTATGGAGGCGGGGGACTAGGATGAGACTATAAAGAGAATTCTGAGCTTTCTGTTCAAATTTTTTTTATATTTGAAACTGCTCTTAAAAAAATAAAGTCCCTTAGTTTAGATAATTAAATAGAAACAACAACAAAATATTCTTATCCCCCCTGCTAATGGGGGGACAGGCTTGAGATTATGATAAAAGTATGGATCCTTAATCCAGAAGAATGTGCAAAAGCAATACTCACAATGAGGTTCCTAAAGGTCTAACCACCTCTCCATAAATTTTCGATCTCTATTTCAGTACACAAAATATGAACTTTCCATTTTCTGAAATTTAAGTATTATAACTGACACAAAACATTCACAATCTAAAAATACTGGTTTCTTTTAGCTCTGGATAAAGAATAACTCCTTTAAAGTTTTTTTTTTTCCAATCAAAATAATACTTTACCTAATGATTATCAGATTTAGATAAATTTTTAAAGCAACTTTTAAGCTGTTAGTTTTTAAAATTCTGAACTTTTTCCTGGATGTTATGTTTTTTTTTAAATCACTCCTAAATGACATATAGTAGACTAAATGAATGTCATGGGGAGGTAAAAGATCTTACCTGCAAAACGGGAAAAGTAGCATTGGTGATGCCCATTCTGTACAAATTTAAGAGCATTTCATTTCCACTCCAAATTTTACAAGACGATTCATAGTCCCTTTCTACAAGATGTTCAGAATTTGTTTCTAACCAACTAGAATAAAAAGAAAACAATTCTGTCAACCAGTGTCACCCCTAGATGTATTACCTCAACAGAACTGGAAAATTATTACTGTCATATATGGGTCTGTATATATTCCTTGAAGTTGTTAGGACATAAGAGGACAGAATTAGAGACACAGATAGAGGATTTACACACCTCTAAAATGAACACTTCATACTGTAAAATAAGCATTTATTATCATATAGTATACTATAATATACTATAATATAATAAATATAATAAATATATTAAAAATAATAAAATACATTATTATATGTATAATAAGCATAAGTAATTTTATTAAGAAAGAAACAAGTGTGAGACTTTTTGTGGATTCACAGTGCTTTACTTACATCTAACAACCGGTATAAGGTGTTCATATCAAATCACATAAAAATAAATGCAAAACAAATATTTATGCTGCATATTAACAACAAAAGAATTACCTAAAAATATATAAATATATTTATTGATATGTACACTCACTTAATAACTGCTTGAATGCCAATTTTATACCAAAGATCCAAGTAGAAGTTGTTATAACAGTACACAAAATAAGCAAAATCCTTATTCTTATGAAAATTAAAAGTCTACTAAAGGGAGCCAGAAATAAACACAGAAACAAATACGTAAGAAAGGAAATATCAAGGCAAAAGATAGAACTCAGGGGTAAAGTGCTTGCTTAGCATCCATCAGGCCATGGGTTCAATTCCCACAGCACCACAGGAGGGAGTAGTGATAAACACAAAAATAAAGGTAATCACAAGTTGGTAGCTACTTTAATCTGAATGTCTGTGATACTCTCCTAGAAATGATTTTTTAACAACTGAATACAGAAAAGTGGACAGTCCCAGGAGGGATAATAAAAAAAAAAATGCTTCAAAACAGAAAGAATAGCTGGTGCAAAGTTAACAAGCTTTGCTCCTTTGAGGGCCTGAAAGAAAACCAGTATGGTCATCACAATGGGCAGTAATAGATAATGGTACAAACAACATTACAGGGATAAACTGGAGTCATATTGTTTAAAGCAAGGATAAGAAATGTGGACTCTATCCAAAGTTTGAAATAGAGTTTTAAATAAGAAAGTGAGTATTTTAAGTGTTTAAAGGATGATTCCAACTCCCAAGGCAGAATGGATTATAGGAGAAAGAAAAGAGTCATACTAGGAAGCTATCACAATATTCTAGATCACCACCGACACAGAGTGGAAAAAAAAAAAAAAAACAGATGGATTTGGGACACGCTGTACAACTGGCACCTGTAAGACTTAATGACTAGCTGGTTGATGAGGTGAAGCATGATCAAAGACAATATTTAGATGTTTGATTTGAGGAACTGACAGGCTCTGTTTGGATATGAAAGACTGAATGTGGAGGGTGAGGAGACAGTAGATAGAGGAAACGGAGGAACTTTATTCTGGATTTAAAGTTGAAATATATTGGCTATCTTAACAGACACACACACACACACACACATAAAATATATACACATATATAAAATATATATACACACACATATATATAATAACTGACTATACAAATCCTACTCCAGAGAGAGGTCAGAATTAGAGACACAGATGAGGCTTCAGCAGTCCTGTAGATAATAGGCAACCCCACAGTTCTCAAAGTGGGTTACAACCCCATATGGAGGTCAAGAAACTGAATACAGAAGTTGTGAAAACTTTGGTAACAAGTAAAGGACCATACAGTGGCCAGAAACTAACTCAAAATCAAACACAAAGAATTCAAGGCATAAGGGGAAAGAGATGGCTTAGTGGCTGAAGTGTTGGTGTGCACAAGTACGAGGTCCTTAAGCAATTATGGAAGGACACATCTGTAACCCTGGAGCTGGGGTGGCAGAGATACGCAGATCCCAGTGGCTAGCCAAATTGGTAAGCTCTAAATTCAGTGACATCATCTCAAAAAGTAAGGTGGAGAGTAACCAAGGAAGACAGTCATCAATCATTTACCAAAAACACACACACACACACACACACTTGTAAGTGCATGTACACACATAAACCACACACACAAACATAAAAGTAAAGATTAACTAATTAATTAAAATCAAGGTGTTTCCGGCAGCACTTGCCCACGCTGCACTGTGTGACTTTATGGCAATGCTGGGTAAGAACACACAACGTGCATCTTCACACTGCTCATGCCGTCATGCAAAGCCATTAACACCGACGTGAAGCTTCTCAGAGCCAAGAGCACTATACCTTAAAGACTGTGGTGTTTTTAAAGATTTCAGAAACACAACAGTCTAATTAAGAAAAATAAACATTTTTAGTATTTTTCTACCTTTATTTCTTAGCATTTAAGTATTTGGATCATATTGTGTTAAATGTTTGATTTTAAAAGTCCCGTTTGAGTTACTACTTTGAGTTTCATGACAAACTGTTCAATGAATTGTGGCTTGGGATCAGAATACAATTTCCATCAGTTTCCGAAATGCTGTTAAATATACTCCGCCATTTGAAGAACTGGAAGGAACTGAGGAACTGGATATCCAGTGCTACATATAAATGTGAAGCAGTGTCCTTGGCACAGATGATTATAAATCAAACTATAAGTCAACTCTAAAAAATGTTGAAGATGGGCCAGCTGGATGGCTTAGCTGCTGCCACACCCAACAGCAAGAGTTCAATTCCCAGAAACTACATGGTGGAAGGAGAGAACAGACTCCTGAAAACTGTCCTCTGATCTACACATGCACACATACACATAAAATGTAATAATTTTTAAAGTTGAAGATGTTCTATGTCTTACATTATCAAATATTTAGTTAGCCAAGATTTAATTTTCAATGTAAAAACAAACACATCCACCTTACTAGCATACAAATTTGCTTTTGTCTTTACAAATTAGTAAAATTATATGAATACCAAAGAATTGTTTTAAAGTATTTCTTTATGGTTTATTAGACAAAAAGGGGTCATGAGTGGAAAAACTTTAAGAAGCCCTACTCTAGGCTATATTTCTAGGTTATGTAATTGAGCCGAATACAGAGCTAGAAAAGAAATCAGGCCCCAGGACCAGGTCCTCAGGCATTCCATCATCTAGAAATCAAACAACACTTAGGAAGAATGTAAGAAGAAAACCAGAGACCTCATAGAAGCTAAGGCAAAAACGCTTTTCAGGGATGGCAAGATGGTCAATAGGTAAAGGTGTTTGCTACCAAAGCTGGTGACCTGAGTTCAATCCCTGAAGCTCATATGGTAAAGAGAACTGACTCCTACAAGTTGTCCTTTGAGCCTAGTTGTATATACTGCCATGAGTGCACACACAAACACACACAAACACACACACACACACACACACAAATTTTTAATTAAAAATGAATGAATGAATAAATAAATAAAGCATTTGCCATGAAAGCATAATGACTTGAGTTTGACCTGCAAAACCCACAGTAAAATGAGAAAACTAACTCCCAAAAGTTGTCCTCTGATTTCCCCATACACACTACAGCATGCACACACTTACATGCATGCATATATATCAAACACAAAAACACTAATAATAAAGATTTTTAAATGCTTTTCAAGAGGCTGTTCATCAATAATGTCCAACCTTACTGAGATGTTAAGATAACAGAAAAATAGCCACTGGATTTGGTGGCAGATCACTGGTGTCCTTGACAAGAACAACAACACCAGGATGGATGAAGAATATAAAGTAAAATGAAAAAAAGAGAATCAACTGTGGACTACAAATTATGTTGTGAAATAAAAAAAATAACAAAATTCTACCTGGAAAAAGATAGTCTGAACAGGGCAAGCAAGACCAAGTGCTTGTCACCTGATGATGAAAACATGGTGATGGAGTCTATGCCTGGAACCCATGTAAATACGGAGGGGAGGAACCAACTCTTCAAAGTTATCCCTCTGACCTCTACATGTGCCCCCAATACACATACCAATGAGAAATCAGTACGTATATATATATATATATATATATATATATATATATATATATATATAGTGTGTGTGTGTGTGTGTGCGCGCGCGTGCACGTGTGTAGACAGAAGTGGGTAGCACAGAGATCAAGGGCTCTTCAATTCGTACTGTATGCAGAAGGTTGATTCCCCATTATACGATGAGCTTCTATACACCAACCGGAGAATCATAGCAACAAGATCAAGAAAAATGTCAATAGTTGATACAAAAGGAACCTATAAATTGCCCTTAAGGATGTTTCATTTCTTTCATATTGAGAGAGATGTAAGCGAAAACTACTCTGGGATGTCACTTTTTCATATACCAAGGTCAAACAAAATACACTGTCAAATTAAAAGTCAAATGCAATAAATACTATGTATAGTACGTCATCATTTGGGGAAAAAATGAGAGCCAAGTGAGTTTATCTATATTGACTCATATACACACGCACACACAAATGCCCTCCCTGAATAACCTTGTTTAGGACAACAAGGACTAAACAAATAAGGGGTTGGATAAAAGTTAGTTTTTACAAAATATGTGTAGAGTATGTTCAAACAATGTGACTGTACACTTAAATTTTTCAATGTATACAATGAGGAAAACAGAAAATGTCACAATGCATGCAATGAGATGTAGTCAGAAAACTTTTAAGATAACATGATTCTAGAATAAAGTAGGAGAGAGAAATTAATGTAATTTTTAGTAAAATCTGTACTAAGTCTATTTTGTAAAGTACTGAAATCTCCCCATTAATTAAAACCCACCAAACTAGAATCAGACTTGGATTGGAGGATGATGTAATAAAGAAAGCCAGGAAGCACGGGAGAGTTGGCACAGCAGGTAAGAGCACTTACTGCTTGTGCTGGCTGGTTTTATGTCAACTTGACACAAGCTAGAGTCACCTGAGAGGAGGGAACCCCAATTGAGAAAATGCCTCCATAAGATCAGGCTGCAGGAAAGCCTGTAGAGCATTTTCTTAGTGATTAATGGAGGAGGGCCCCACCCATTGTGGTAGTACCATCCTTGGGCTAGTGGTCCTGGGCTCTAATAAGGATGCAGACTGAGCAAGCCATGAGGAGCAAGCCAGTAAGAAGCCCCCTCCCCCATAACCTCTGCGTCAGCTCCTGTCTCCACGTTTCTGCTGTTTGAGTTCCTGTCCTGGCTTCCTTCAGTGATGACTATATGTGGAAGTGTGAGCCACATCAACCTTTTTCTCCCCAACTTGCTTTTTGGTCATAATATGTCACTGCAGCAACAGAAACCCTAACTAGGTCACTATTCTTGCCTGGGTTTGATTCCCAGCACCCACATGGTGGTTCACAACCGTCTATAACTCTAATCCCAGGGAATCTAATAACCTCTTCAGACCTAAGTGGGCACTCATGTGGTGCACTTACATAATTCATGCAACCAAAACACTCATACACATAAAATAATAAAATAAATCTAAAACAAAAGACTCTGACCCAGAATTTAAATTTTTAAAACTTCCTTTTCTTTCTTTTTAAGATTTTACTCATTTTTATATGCATTGGTATTTTATCTGAATGTATGTCAGTGTGAAAAAACTGGAGTTACAGATGGCTATGAGCTGCCATGTGGGTGCTGGGAATTGAACTCCGGTTAAGCGCTCTTAACTGCTGAGCCATCTCTCCAGCCCGAATTTAAAATTCTTAATTTCTGTTATTTAATTATTCTACTGGATTGAAAATGAGTTCTTGAAATTATTAGCTTTTAGAAGTCAACTACTTTCATTAGACTTTTGAATAAGACAGAAAGTATGACTAGCTTTAAAAAAAAAAGTTAAACTGGTGAAGAACAACCCATTTCCCAAATAGCCTGGTTAGTCAAAGTTTACTAACTTACACTTGTGTATGTATATGTATCTGTGTGAATGTACGCCACATGTGTGCAGGCGCCCAAGGAAACCAGAAGAAGGTATTAGATCCCTGGAGTTAGAATTATAGGTGATTGTGAGCTGTCAGATGTGGGTGTTGGGCAAGAAGAGCAAACACTCTCAACCACTGAGTCATCTTAGTCCCTAAGTTTACTAACTTGAAAATACCCTGACATAAAACCTATCCGTAACACAGAAAGACAAACAAATACACTGACAGACAACAATTCTTACTTAATGAGGTTATAGCACACATCTCGCAGGGGCTCATGGCTTTTCTTCCGTACATTACTGTTGACCAAACTATCTAGCTCGTCCCGTGCAAACCTAAGCTGAACTTCCGTTACACTGTAGCTTGCTGATTCCCGAGCACACTCTTCAATGTTATGCGCTTCATCTAAAATGATAACTTGCTCCTTCAGCTTTATATCCATCTGTAAGATAAAATAATTTTCTATTAAAACATTTGACAAAATGAATTTAACAGGAGCAGGCAAAAGATTTCATTTAAAATTCACAATGTAGGCCAATATTGCTTGTGCAATTTACATTAAAGAACTGATAACCCAAGCCTTAAAACAACTTCAGAAGCACTAATATCTACCAGATACCAGTTCTATACCATAGAGCTCACCATTTTCACTCTGAGAACATTTGGCAACCAACCTCTCAATGAGCATGTGCCTATCAACCGAGCATGAATGAAGGTACCACTGGCTACACAGAGGGTATACAATTATACAGGAAAGAAGCGTTCAGTACAATTTTAACACTGATTACCAAACACTTTCGTGTGTGTGTGTGTGTGTGTGTGTGTATGTGTGTGTGTGTATGTGTGTGCGTGTGTGTTGCTGTGGCTAAGCACAGGGCTTTAGGCTTGCTATACAAGCACTCTAACAAATGAGCTGCGTCCCTACCCCTGAGCAGAAAACCTTTAGAAGGGAAACAAGAATGCAGATTCAATGATTCCTAAAACACTAACATGAAGTAGCACAGTGTATGTCCGTCTCCTTTGTACCTGACCTATGACCCTTTATCTTTTTTTTTTTTTTTTTTTTTTTTTTGGTTTTTTCGAGACAGGGTTTCTCTGTGTAGTTTTGCGCCTTTCCTGGAGCTCACTTGGTAGCCCAGGCTGGCCTCGAACTCACAGAGATCCGCCTGCCTCTGCCTCCCGAGTGCTGGGATTAAAGGCGTGCGCCACCAACGCCCGGCCGACCCTTTATCTTGAACACTGCTCTTCTCCAGCTTGATGCTGGTGAGACTACTAATCTGCAGATCAAGTGACATCTTGTCTCTCACAGTAAGGGTAAAATAAAGCTCAGGACCAGGCTCATCAGTTAAAGTATTCCAAAGTTCTGTGGTTAGAAACTGGGTCAGATTTAAGAATGGATATGCCATCCAAGCTGGGCCAAACAGAGTAACTGGAGGGATGTATGCAAGCTCATGTTCTTTCCTCCAGACTAGCTAACTGCTTGTGGTTGTCCTTGGTCCCACAAGAATAGGACTTCCTAAGAACGAAGCCATCATAATGAAGAGAAAGCCCACTATTTCTGTTTAAGCTCTTTTCAAGTTAGGTTTGTGTAACTTGCAATTGAAAATCCTGAGTAGTGAAACAAGGGAATTTTATTAAAGTAACCTCCAATAAATTATTTTGAGAAAGTAATAACATACACAGTCTGGGAGTGACTGAAAAAGAAATATGGAGGAGAAATAGATTGAGGTTAATAAAAGGCAGGGATTCCGAGGAGGACAGGAGCAAGGCAGAGCATTTCAGCAGGTGTAATCTAAACAGAAAGACAGGACTCCCTAAGCAGTTCTAAGGCGTACTCAAGGGTTCCACTCGCAAGTTTTAGTAAAGGCTGAAAGGGCAGACTACTGAGTCTATGTCAGACTACTGAGCATCTTGAAGATGGAACTTAAATATAAACTCCACTCAGAGCAAAGGGAGAAATACATTTTCAAGTAGGAGGATGACAGAAGGAAAGTAACATTATGAAGGCTACCCTCATTAACACTGCTGTATCTGATGCCTAATTAAGAGCTAGCCAACAAACAGTACAGCACAGAGAGTAGTGGTATGGTAGTAAATAAAATGCCTTACTGAGGCTGGAGAGAAGGCTCAGTGGTTAAGGGCACTTGCCACTCCTCCAGAGGACCTGGGTTCAATTCTCAACACCCACAGGAGGGCTCAAAACTGTAACTTCAGTTCATGGGGGATCCAATACCCTCTTTTGGCTTCTGTGGTCACCTCACACATATGCTACATTCCGGCAAACACTCATACACATGAAATAAAATATATGAAAGTGTAAATGCCTATTAATTTTGAACTCAAAAAGCTGGAGCTGGAGATACGACTCAGTTGGCAGAGCGCTTGCCTAGCATGCATGAAGCCCTGGGTTTGACTCCTAGCACCACCACCAACGCTGGCTACGGTGGCCTGCTCCTGAACTCCTGGCACTTGGGCAGTAGAGGCAGGAGGACCAGAAGCTCAAGGTCATCCTCAGCTATGTAACACGTTCAAGGCTGATCTGGGCTACACGGAACTCTGTCTCAACAACAACAAACCTAGAAAGAAACAGAGCGCTAACATGAACTGTACAGCCACACCTAAAGAAAGCAGTAACTGGCTACGCCAGATTGTTTACCCTTTGTCTTACTATAGCAATTATAATCTCTATAAGAACCAGGCAAATAAATAAAATTTAAAGTTCACTACTGAAAAATTCACACAGCACAACTTTCATGGTACATATTCTCTTAACGTAACCTCTTCAAAACAGTTATTTTTTTTCCCCCCAGAGAAAAGTTTTTAAATAACTCTTAACCCCATGAATGAAGAGAACAATGGTTATATAATGGTTTTCAATGGGGACAATTTTACTCCCCCAGGGAAGTTTGGACATTTGGCAATGTCTAACGATATCTCTGACAGCGACAACTGTAAGGGTTCTATTGGCATCTCAGAGATAGAACCGGGGATGCCACAAAGCATCCCAGACAGCCCATCCCAGCCAAGTGACTCACATGCTACAGTTCCGTTTCAGTCAGAGCCTTAACTGTTTATGACTTTGGAAATTAAAATAACTGGGTTTAGAAGTCACCTCTTAATTCACCTTAGGACATGTTTTCAGTGCTCTGTTTCCATCAATTCAATACAGAGGAAAATCGACATAAAACAAAAGCTTTTACATTCATCACTTCTATCTCCTAAGTGGGGAGAGCTCTAATTTCATATGCACTCACACTTTCCCTTATTTGTGCATCCAAGAGGTAGTTGTAGGGACAAAAGATTATGTCAGCATCATCTATCAGTTCCCGAGCTGTGTAGTAGGGACATGCCTTCAGTTTCCTCCCGAGGCTGACAAGTTCTTCTATGTCCCAGGCTTTGGACATCCCCTGAAGAGACTGCAATGTCTGCTGATTACTAATTTTATGGACACCATGATAAAAATAGCAGGATTTTCCCTGAAAAAAAAGACAGACATAACTGAAGTATGAGCCAACTTTGGAATAGAATTAATAAAGTAAGATTATCTCAGAACCTTAAAAAGATTACTAGAACTAGAAGCTAACATTTTATAGAGAAAACAAATACTTCTATATGTATAATGGCAACCTTATCTTCCTGCCAAGGCATAGGAATGTCACCATGTTACCCATTTGACTTTGAACTCTTGGGCTCAAGTGATCTTCCTGCTTCACCCTCCCAAGCAGCTGGAATTACAGGCGATATTCAAAACCATTTAAAGAAACTGTAGGGCTGGAGAAATGGCTCAGAGGTTAAGAGCATTAGCTGCTCTTCCAGAGGACACGGGTTCAATTCCCAGCACCCACATGGCAGCTCAAAACTGTCTGTAACTCCAGTTCCAGGGCATCTGACACCCTCACACCAATACACATAAAATAAAGTTAAATAAATTATAAAAAAAAAAAGAAAGAAACTGTAGTAGTTGGCTCAGAATGAGAAAGAACTCTCAATACAAAATAAACGAGAAAAACATTCTTCAACTGTTTGACGTAGCCGTGCCGTTAGCCATAACGCATTTCTGGAAGGATGGACAAAGAAACGATGTCTCTTGTTGCTTTTAGGACAGAATTAGGTGACAGGCCTAGGGAGAAAATTTCTATTGCTCTCTTGTCTCTTTTCAAATTTAAGCCATGTGACAATATTAGAAGTAAGGAAACAAGAAAGGGAGAGGAGAGAAAAAAGGGAAGAAGGGAAGGAGAAGGAAATAAAGAAGGACTATCTTGGGGGAAAAATAAAGAGGGATACTACTCATAAAACATAAGAGTACCCCCCAAATTCCAAATTATATTATTCAAAACGTATACTATTAACATCTTCGTGTATCTCATATTTCTTCTATACACATGTATAGAAAGTTACATCTCTATAAAATGACCCACTATTAAGATAAAAACATCTCTGTGAGTTCGAGGCCAGCCTGGGCTACAGAGTGAGTTCCAGGACAGGCTCCAAAGCTACACCCTGTCTCGAAAAACCAAAACAAAAAAAAAGATAAAAACAAAGTGCTATCAGGAAAGTGCTATCTCATTTCACTGTTGCTCATACATGTACACTGAGTTACTGTGCCAGAACTGAACTCGTTTCCTCCACACCAGGCACTTAGACTGTCCTCATACTAGTAAGGCAAGCACTTCAATAGCTGAGCCATCTCTGCAGCCCCATCTCTGCGTATTTTAAAGGTGAAAAACAAAATCTTGTTTTGATTTGTGCTTTTCATAATTTCTGTCCGGAATAACGTTTCTTTGAATGAACATCCTTGTGTGTGTGGTACTGGACACTGAGTCTAGGGTCTCACACACTCAGGGTAACCACCCTACCACTGAGTCACCAGCTCCAGTCCTTGTACGAACATTCAACGGAGGCTCCACAGTAATTCCTGTTTCTTTGCTGCTATCTACTAATGTCTTCGTTATTATGTTGTTGGAAGTAAAAAATATAAGTATCAATAAAAAAATTAAAGTTTTGATAACTCACTCCAAGTATGAATATGTCATATATCATATGTCAATTTTAACTGTATAAAAGCAGAGGCAAGAGAGATGTCTCAGTGTTAAGAGCACTTACTGCTCTTGCAAAAGACCTGGGTTTGGTTCACAGCACACACATGGCAACTCACAACCACCTTAACTCTAGTTCCAGGCCATGTGATGCCCTCTTCTGGCCTCCACACATGTAGTGTGCATGCAGGTTCGTGACAATCCACATACATTAAAAAAAAAAAAAAATCCAACATGTATAAAATTAGCCCAGCACGGTGGAAGTGCCTGTAATCCAGGCACGTGGGGGCCTAAGGCAGGGGGATAGTAAGTTTAAGGTCTACTGAGCTCTATAGCAATATTCCCAACTAAAATAATAAGTTAATTAAATAGGTGAATGAATGAGGGGGCCCAAATTACTCAGGGTCAGAGAATCTGAACTTGCTTTGCCCAGCAGGGCTGCATAATGGGATGATTTGACCACGGGCGTATTTACCAGGTGTCTGGAAGGGTCTACACTTGGCTGTACAGTGTGCTTTGATCTTGCAAGGGGGAGATCTTTTGCCTCTCCCCTGGGCATATTATAAAAAGCCTTTTTGAATAAACTTCTGGGCTGCTGGGTATTGACCCAGGCCCTCCTGGAGCTATACTGTGTCTCTGTCTTTCTCCTCATTGTCTAGGTCTATCTTTCTATCTGATATTTCCTCATTCTTCTTTCTTCCAACTAAGAACCTTTTGATAGGTGGGAACAAGTCGGAGCTGGTCTCCCACAGACTCCCACTAATGAATAAATAAAATATATGACACTAACAGTCATATTACAAAAACATTTAACAAAGGTTTAAGCCTTGAATAATAAAAGTGCTAGAAGGTTTGAATAATGGGTAATTTGCCATAACCTCAAAATTCTGATTTTTATCATCAATGTACACTGATAATAAAAATTAGATACATGGCACAGTTTTATAGCAAACAAAACAAAACAAAAAACCTGAAGCTAAACTCAATTTCTATGACCAACAGCAGACATGTTAAGTAATTTTTTAAAAGACACACCCTTTTTAAGGCCAGGTACAGTAGCACACGCCTTTAATCTCAGCACTCATGAGGCAGAGGCAGAGGCAGACGAATCTCTTGAGTTTGAGGCAAGCCTGGTCTACAGAGTGAGCTCCAGGCCAGCCAAGGCTACATAATGAGACACTGTTTCAAAATAAACCAAATGATACATGCTTTTAAGTGAGTGTGCCCTTTGTTAGGTTCTCTAATGATGTTATAATGGGAAAGATAGTCACCAAATGTGTAAAAGTATGACTAAGTTTGTGTAAAGTGCCCTTGCTTAAAGAATAAACATGCATATATACTCTAGTAAATAATGTTTTTTAAATGTTCTGACAAAATACACAGATAACTTTTCAGTGGTTTCCGTGAAGGGTTAGAGGACAGAAGGAGCTGGATGACAGGACTTGTCATAACTGGGCTTGCTCTGACTCTTCTATCCATGTACTGAGTTACTCTGTGTGTTTCTTTCGTTCTTTTCTTTTCCGGGTGAGGGGAGAGCAGGCTCTTCTTATGTAGCCACCTAGCCTTAAATCTGCAATCTTGCACCAGCCTCCAAGGGCTGGGATTACCAGTGTGCACTCAATACCCAGATACTTTATTTTATGTGCGAGTGTGTGCTGCCTACATGTATGTACGGGCATACCTGGTGCCCACAGAGGGTGTTAGATCCTCAGGAGCTGGAGTTACAGATGGTTGTGAGCTGCCATGTGGTGCTGGAAATTGAACCATGATCCTCTGGAAGAGCAGGCAGCTCATGTTCTTCTAACCTCTGAGCCGTCTCAGCTGCTTCATTTGAATTTTTAAAAAACAAGGTAGTCTATACCTAAAACTTCTGAAAGAATTTGCCTTCCAGGCTCAACTTCAATTTTCTTTTCTTAATTTAAACAAAAAAATAATTTTAACAGACTGTCTTTCCAGTATGGAGGGCGCTTTAAAAGAAACTGTGAACAAAAGCACATGTGCCTTCAGATCAAGCCAAATAATCAGAAAGTTTACCCTTTAAGGGCTCTTAGAACGACAGCTCTGTGCAGGCTGATAGTGAAGCCCAAAGCTCATCCCTTGATCCATGTAACAGAACCCAGGAGGGCGTCTGTCGGCTGGAGTGTTATCACACTTTAAACTCTTTTCACTCAATGTCAGTTATCTATTTATCATTTCTCTTTGGTAAACCAGCCATCGTAAACACAGACACCTATGGCGACTTTGTAATTGGCCCTCATTACAATACCAAATTACTCTGAGGGCTTGGGAACAAGAGAGAGCATTCGTGTGCACCCAGGAGGTAAGCACTCTGACATGGAGCCAGGACACAGCATGCCACGGAGCAGCTATCTTTGCTTACTTACATCACTAATATTCAAAAACAAAACAGTTGTTCATTTCAAGCCAATGGAAAGTTCTGAACATCCAAGTCTACTAAATTATTTTACATGATCCAAACTTCTGAGAATAAAGCTCAAACACAAACAGTCCTGCAGGATTCTAGAACATTATACAAAATAAGACTATTTGCCTTAAATTTTTTCATTGCTTTTACCAATATATTTTAACTTATATATTTTCTATAAATGCATAAGAATTTTGCCAAGAACAAGTGAAAAAAGGTTTTAAAATATATATAATGACGATGGCAGCCAGCATTTGAGTTTAGCAGAGCAGTTAGTCACTCACGGAAAAAGGTTTACTTAAACATGGTATTTGCAGTTTACCACAAAAACCTTTTCCTTCAGTACCTTTAAAACATATACAGTGAAGAGATTCTACAGAATTCTTCAGCTAGTTAGAAAGAACTTAAATGGCAAAAAACACTATAGAATTTCAATAGTGGTTTTGATTGAATAATTCTATATTCTCTTCTTTTCTCTGAACAAGTCACTCTAGCTTGTTCACTGAACCCCTTACTTATACTACATAAAGCTAAATAGCTATTAAAATATGTCTTGAATAGGCATTAAAAAAAAAACCCGAGTAAAATCTCATCTGGTTAAAATAAAAAAACCGAGAAAGAAAAAAACAATAGAAGATAATTTATTCATATTCTATGGTAGGAGTTGATCCATCAATGGAACAAAACTCTTGAGACTGTCATAGTCTTTTGTGTAGAATCAACTCTGATAAAATAATAGGAAGACAAAAAAATTCAAAGTACACTATCATTGCTCACTTTATATACCGAGTCACTGACTATTTCGGAGTACAATCTCATACTTACAACTTCAAATTTCAAGCAAATTAGCTACACCAAACACAGACTCCCCAAATAATATTGTCCAGTTTTAAAATGGTGTCTACAAAAGCATGTCTTCTCTCATTCTACCCATTCTAAAAATTCATACCACTCCAGTTTCCCTAGAAAAATTTAAAACCATGTATAACATAGTTTTAAGCTAATAATCTCATATAATTTTTATTAAAAAATTTGTACTAATTAGAACTATAAATTATAATAATCATGTATTTTAATGTTAAAAATTTCAAAATTTGCTCAGTTTAAACTATCTTATTTTGAAGTTTTTAAATATATAAAATATGCTGATTAGATCTTATTAGATAATATTCTTAAAACATTTTTATCCTCTCAGCTGACATCACTCATGTGCAACTATTTTGGGTAGACGGATTTAAAATAAAAAGATTACATATGAATACAACAGAAATTAATGTCATGGAATTAAATATCTATAAGTTTTAAAAACCAAAATCTATCAGTTTAAATGTGAATTAAGATGTTCTTATGGTAAAATATTTTTCAAGAAATATCAAAGCTAGCAATTAATTTGGTTTTCATATTATTTAATGATCACGAGAAAAATACAAAGAACACGTATCAAGAAATTTCAATCTTTTCAGCCTTGTTTTTTTTTTTCTCTACGTCAAAGTAACTTTACTCACCTGTTTTCCATCCAGTAGTTCCATGCACTTTTCATTTCTGTTGAAGTTGCCCACTACTTCAGGATGAACACAAGTGTGATCCCTGCTGGAGAGGACGGTCATTGGGACCCCTGAGTAAGCTGTCTTTCGGAGCTCTCTAGTGATCTGAGCAATCTGCTTGTGTGTGCGGGTCCCAAAATAAATTTTGGGTCTCTTGGATGGTCCCCCGTGATCTTTCTTCAGAGTGTTTTCAGAGTCTTCACTGTGTCCTTGCTTAGTAGAACAGCAGCACCTAGAACACAGGCCATCGAGCTGAAAGAAGGAAAGAAAACAGGAACTGTCTGGGCTACCACACAACAGACACTGTGACACTTCTCAGATCAAAGCCCTTAAGTAAGGATCCAAGGGTCCAAGACCTTTCAGATGGTAGAGTCTCTAAATGCATCACTGAAGAAACTACACACTACACACAATTAGTTCTCTACCTTCTCAAACCTATAAACAATGCTTCCATCTTTACATTCTTTCTTACAATAGTCAATTCCAAACGTCTAATGCACATCTTAACACTTATCTTTTATAAAACTAAAGTTTTTAAATGATATGACAACACATTGGAAGATCATTTCAATTTCTCTTGGGTCACTGTGACATTACAGAACTGCTAGTTTTTCTCACAGCACGGCTCAAAAATATTCTGTGTTTTTAAAAAGTATTTGAAAAGTGGTTAACAGAAGAATAGACATAACAAGTTGAATCTGAAGCACCACTACAAAATGAGTCAAGAAAATTCTTCTCTAGCAAAGGCATGAAAATGAATGCAAAAATATCAACATTCAACAGTGAGTAAAAACAGATAGTTTGCATGGAACAAGTATGTCTGAAATCCAATTACATGTGTGAAATGAAAACCCACCAGAAAAACTGTGACCAGAATAGCTCACCCTGGACAAGCTCACTAGTAATTCAGAATCGTAAATGAAATCATGTAAACATCTCTTTAATACAGCAAAGGAACCTCAGGAATAGTACCTGATTTGAATTCCTGCCTCCAAATTCTGCCCTCTACCCGCCCCTCTTTTTTTTTTTTTTGCAAGTTTAATGCTATGAGAACTCACAGATTCTTAACTAATGGCCCCTTCAAAGCTTCAAGTCCCCCACCAAACAAGACAGAATGAAGCTTCATTTAAGACAAATGCTGTGAAACAATCACTGAGGGAAAAAGGTGAGCAGCGCACTCCTTTAGAAGAATTTACACTGGAAAGATTCGGTTTTGCAGAACAAATACTCTACTTACTGCATTAAAAACTGTAATCAGTAAGATTAGCCTTCATAAACAAATGCTAAGTCATAGTATGTTACACCACAATACTGGAGATCAAGCTGTCTTTTAGCCTCTGCTCAGTGGGAAAGCAAGCTCAAATTACTCCTAGTCTCGCTCAACCTTGTCCGCCATTAAATATTACAATACATGATAGAATGGATGTAAATGTGACCCTTCTGGAGCTGTCACTCACGGGGATAAAAGGTTCACTGATGTGCCAAATAAACATTCAGTCAAAGCAGATAAAGTTACAGTCATGCTGGAATTGTTACATTCCCCTCTCAGGTTGCCAGTAACAGCAGATTTCATTACAGAGTGCTGCCACATTAAATAGCCAGTTCCAAATATCCTGCCTTCTATATTGAATAATTACTTATTCACTGAAAGGATAAAAGAAGTTATGAATGGGGCCCTTGTCAACAGTGAAGCAGGAAACAGCTGACTTGTGGTTTATGTTACATATGTTGCAATATCTAACAACTTATACTCACAGAGAAAATGGAATGCAAATTATATCATGATATTTGCACTAAATTGTTTTTTGGTTTCTGTAGTGACCACGTTAGTTAATTAACATACTAAGGAACTAAGGTAACTAACTACAGGTACAGAACGAGTTTACTTTTTCATATCTTCAGACTTTTTACTCAATTATACTATTTCTCTTCCTATAATGCTATTGAATTTACTGGACTATTACATTGCTAGGGCCCATTAAATCATTTTGTCCTATATGGATATATTATATAGAACCCTAAAAAATTTCAAAATTAAAATGGCTCTCAAGGCTTAGGAAACTCCCTTTTGAGGGAATACTTTTCAACATTAATTTCACTTGATATTTACTACGGACTTCTTTTAAAATCTACCTTTCTTCCTGACTCCCTTTCAAAAAAGAAAGTACAGAAATACATAACGTAAATTAACTACCACAAATACCTTAGTATTTAACTTAAAGACCTTCACATATATGCAACATCTTTCATATAATTATTTTCAAATAAAAAGGAACTACTACTATAATAGTTTTACAACTTGTTATTTTGATTTGAAAATTTTACATTTTAAGATGGGTGAATTTGGCATCAATAACTCAGTTCTCATCTCAAAATGTTACAGCGTAGCTCTGCTAACAAAAGTTCATGATTAAATTCTTTTTAACTAGGATAGATTTAGATACCACCAATTTTTACATCATTAATTCAGAAAAGTAAAAGCCACAGATACTTTCATTTGAAATGTGCTTTGCTTGTTAACTTTTAAAGTGATCTGAAATAATTATGCATCCACAAATTCAAGGCAGATGCCTTAAGCAAGGAAAACAGAAGACTGAAATTAAGACACTCATGTCTTGTTCCCATATACTACTAAATAATTATTTCTTTAAAAGTGATCTTCTATTGAGGGTACTACTTAAAAGATCTGAGAAAATCGTATTTGAAGATAGAAAAGTGATATGACAGCAGAATAAAAAGATTTTAAATAAGCATTTATCTAATAACAAAAAGGAGCTGCTTGTATCGAAATTATTAACTTTCAACGCTGAAAGAAAACACAAGCTAGGATTTGGATAACAGCAATGACAGAAGATTAGAATACTCCTTGACCCGTGAATAAGCTGCTACTTTACGGCCTGTCTCTGAAACCTTTGGACTTAGAGTCCTGCAGCCATCACAGGAATAAAAGTAGGCAACTTTGCAGCTCTAGATAGCTATTTCTTCTGCTAACAAACAGTCAGGCTTATTTTTTCATAGAATGGTTGCTTTTTGCTGCTGCTCTTTAAACTTATAGAATTTTTATCACTACACAATAAAATTTAAAACTATTAACTCTCATCCAGCATATTAAAGACCGACAACAGGTAAAACACATGTTCCCCCAAACTTGTCAACTCTATAACCTGTAAATGTCAATGAGTTATGACCAAGCTCTGTAAAAATGGTTTCCTCTTCACTTCTAGAAAGTACCTTTACTTTAACAAAAGGCAATAAAATCCAAGATCCATAGCAGCAAAAGCAGAGTATCATTTAAAGAATATTACAGGGGACACATGTGGACAGGACAGGGGTCACCTGCTCAAAAATTCTCTTCAATGGGAACGGGAATGGGAAGCTGGCAACCAAGAATATTTAGAAAATTTTCCATGTGTTCAATAATAACGTCTAGTTCCTCTCTTGTCCTATTGTATAAAGATATACCTAAGTTCTCTGAAAGAGAGAAGGATTACAAGTTCTGATTCGGAGGGAAATGTCAGCTGCCCAGTCTTTCCACTGTTCCTTGCACAGAGCTGTGACGAGCAACCCCAAGTGTAACAGACTAAAACATCAACTGCTTAAGTATCACAGCTCTCTCCAAACTTTCCCTACACACTCCCTGCAAAACAGTATGCCTAATTACTTGAAAAACAAAATGAGCAAGGCTATGAAATATTTTTAGAAAAGGAAAATTAGGAAAGAGAATTTAATTTCACTGTCAACAGCGAGGCAGGAAATAAACGGCATTGGTTGATGTTACATACATTGAAACATCTAGCAACAGGACCACAGAGAAAATGGGAATTCATCAAGTTACTCTGCTACTGTGTAGACCACATGACTTCTAAAAGTAGGCTATGGATTGAATCCCCAAAGCAGACCAAAAAGAACATATTTATTATGAACAAAGTAAATATTTAAGTCAGGTTTAGTGGCACACACTTGTAAACCAGCACTTGGGGAGTGGAGGCAGGAGGATCAAGAGGAGTTCAAAGGTATCCTCAGCTACATAGCAAGTTTGGAGACAGTTTGAGACAGTCTGAAAGTCTGAAAAAAATGTGTGTGTGTGTGTGTGTGTACTTGTGTGCTCTCCCTCCCCCCCTCTCACACACACACACACATATGCAGAGAGGGGGGGGGAGGGCGGGAGGGAGGGGAAAGGAAAAGCCAACTATGTGGAGGGGAGAATAAATTTAAAAAAACCCAGTAATTCACATTCCCCCTAGCTTTCAGCATGCATAGCTATTTTTCCAACCCACTACAAATTCCTTAAGTACAGCAACTCACATTTCTTTGCATAACTCATTCACTGAGTGTGTAAGCATAACTTAACTCTTTCCATTGGAGGACTATGACCCAGTGCCCCCAAATAAACTACTGTAGCCTAATATCACATTTTTAAAGCCTGATAGATACTTAAGTTCTAATTTAAAGTGAATTAAATATGATAAAGATACTCCAATAATCAAATGACTACCCTTTAAAAGCAAAAGCATGGGATAATTTACTATTTTTTTCGAAGTCAAAGAATCATCTTATGCAAATATTTGAGCCACTTTATCTGCAAGCAACAAATATATATCCTGAGAGGTTCAATATTAATAATTACCACTTATTAAAGCTGTCCCTGAATGAGGCCCTTCACGCTCCGTATCCCATTTCATTCACCCATTCAGTCAAGAAACTTTAGAATCTTGGTTCTACCAAGCCAAGTAGGAGACAATGACAGGGGTCACCAGCCTCATCTACAAAGAGGGCTTCCCTCTCTAACTGCTCCACAAGGCATAGTCTGGAGAGTTTACCAATACCAGTTTCATGAATTAAGAAATTGTTTCTAGTTAGTTCTGTGTGCATTATTTTTCTGATGCAATTGCAAAATATTCCTAGGATAAACTATATACTTAAATTCATAAATTACTTAAACTTGTTGTTTGAATTAGGTATTTTATATCAAGATCCATGTTAAGTACAACAAAGGAGTGGGAGAGAAGGATCTTTCCATTAAGAGACGATTTACAGCAACAGTCAGCAAACTTTTTTCCCTAGCAAATGT
>CABHPP010129798.1:19846-32495 GCA_902168425.1 Peromyscus attwateri | reverse complement strand
AATAATAATAATAATAATAATAATAATAATAATAATATACACATATATATTCATAGGTAAGTAGAATGGTTAAGGGGAAAATGTCAGGTGTGGTGAGGAAAGTAATGTTAGATAATATTAGAAGGGGGAAATTGGTGTCTGTAGCGTGTTCTTTATTATTGACTGGTTTTAAGGCCTGGGGTTTGATTCCCAGAGGAATTCCCAAGCATAGGAGAAGCATGGGTAAGATGAAGGGGAAAGAATGTATGATATGTTAGTGAGGCCGATAATTCATTCCTCTCCCTTTATTTACTGATAGAATGCCATCATTTGACCATTCACACGCCAAGGAAACAGTTTCTCATCTAGAAAATTAGTAACAGTGGCCAATGGCCATCATTTAGTAAAGCGAGACATGAGGGACTAGATACATCCAGGCCTGGTGGAAATCCCTTAGCAATCACTTCAAACGGACTCTGGCTTCTCTCCCACTGGCTCACAGATGCCCTTTTATTGCGAAAACTCCAGAAACCTCAAATCTTCCTTTGTCTTCATCTTACCCTCCTCAGTATTGATCTTCTCTTCTGGTATATTCACCCTTCGGTCTGGGATTGATTTTCTACATTTTTATATGGTGTCTTAGTTACTGTTCTACTGCTGTGAAGAGACACCATGACCAAGGCAACTTACAAAAGAAAAAGAAAGAAAGCATTTAACTGGGGGCTTGCTCACAGTTTCAGAGGTGAGTCCATGACCATCATGATGGGGAGCATGGCAGTAGGCAGGCAGACATGGCACTGGTGTAGCAGCTGAGAGCCTACATCTTTTTTTAAATTACATTTTTTTCATTTATTTTACACACCAACCACAGTTTCCCCTCTCTCTTCTCCTCTGATTCTCTCCCCGCACCTCCTGTCTGCTCCCTCATTCATTTCTCTTCCATCTCTGTTCAGAAAGGGACGGGCCTCCCATGGAGTCAACAAAGCAGGGCACATCAAGTTGACGCAGGACCAAGCTCCTCCCCCTGCATCAAGGCTGGGCAAGGCAACCCAGCATGGGGAATAGGTTCCCAAAAGCCAACTCAAGCACCAGGGACAGGTTCTGATCCCACTTCTAGGAGCCCCACAAACAGACCACGCTACACAACTGTCACATGCAGATGGCCTAGGTTGGTCCCATGCAGGGAGAGCCTTCATATTATGGGCAAGTTGAGGGCAGAGAATATGAGATTGAGCTTGGTGTGAACTTTTGACACTTCACAGCCCAACTCCGGTGACACATCTCCCCCAACAAAGCCACACCTCCCCCAATAAAGCCATACCTCCCAATTCTTCCTAAACATTCCACCAACTGGGGAGAAGTAGTCAAACATATAAGCCTATTGGGGCCATTCTCATTCAAACCACCACTTACGTATTCACATATGTGTACTCCTATGTGCATCACTGTGCATTTGTACTTGATATTATGTAGGATCAAACCTTTTATATTATCTTTTAAAAAATAATTCTTACTAGCTTATATAATTGTATAAATGGTAGATTTTATATGACATTTTAATACATGTGTTTAGTGCCCAGGGCTCATATTAACCCCCATTATGTATCATTCTTCTTTGCTTTCTGTAGGGTTTCATTATAGCTTAGAGATACGCCTATACAGTTAGCATCTAAATATTGAGTCCTTGAAATACTTTATCTTTTATTTATTCTTTGACAATTTCTTCTATGCAAGCAATGTATCTTGAACATATACATCCCAGTTCCTTCCTCCTTCCAGGTACTCCCCAGAATGTCTCCCTTTCCCCCCCTTTTTTGGAACCCTGCATTAGTCAGGGTTCTCTAGACAAACAGAACTGATAGAATGAATACATATATAGTCATATGAATATATACATATATGGATATATATTATATATGTATATATACACATATGAATGAATGCACACACACACACACACACACACACACACACACACATATATATATGTATATGTATATGAGATTTACTAGAGTGGCTTACAGGATGTGGGGATGTGGTCATGCTAGTCCAACAATGGTTGTCTACCAGTGGAAATGTAAAGTTGAAGAAACCAGTAGTTGTTCAGTTCACCAGACTGGTCTTCAGTATATGCTGGAATCCTGAAGACATAGGCTCTAATGCCAGTGAAGGAATGAACTTGCTAGCCAGAGTGAGGGCGAGCAGGCAAAAATAGAGAGCTTCCTTCTTCTATGTCTTTTATGTAGACTTCCACCAGAAGGTGTGGCCCAGATTAAAGGTGGATCGTCCCACCTCAAATGATTTAACTAAGAAAAAATTCCTCATAGGTGTACCTAGCCACTTGGGTTTTAGTAATTCCAGATGTAGTCAAGTTGACAACCAAGAATAGCCATCACAAATCCACCCTTTGTCAACTTGACACACAATCATATTTATCTCTTTATGTCATGCTTAATTTCCAAATGAAAACAACAACTAGGTCATAATTGCACCTAACATGATATAACCATCCCACATACAATCACAAACACTTTATATATTTAACAAGGTCATAATCATACTTAATATGATATAACTATGCTCTGTAAAACCATAAACACATTATAAAATTTAGAATAGGTGGCAATGTCACTTGAGGGACATTCTTTTAGTATCTCAAAACTTAGATATGACAACCACTGATATTCTCTTAATTGATGTTACATTACATGATAAATAAATCAATAAGGAAAATATGAATATCTGTACAAACACATTTTTAATAAGATGTGACAGAAACACTTGTGCTAATTATAATCCTTATTTCTGCGACTGGTCATGTGGCCATAGCTGGTCTTTATAACTGTTTTTCTCTACTACCTACTCCATTTCCTCCACCATCAGCAAGTACCTCAGGAGGTCTTGGTACTTTTCCTGGGGAAGTGACCCATACCCTCATTCCTGAAGGTTCCATGTCCTTTGTCATCCTGCCTGGATTAGGCTGTTGTAGTTTCCCATTGACTTTAGTCACAGGACATGGTAGCACCAAGAGACACCCTAAAGGATCTCCTGCACTACAGACATAATCCTTTTTATCTCCATTGTGGAGAGGCAATCCAGTTTCCTCTTGGTAACCTGGATCAATCACTCCTCCTAACACTGTTATTCCTTTCTTAGCCTGTTGATTTAAGGGCATTGGAGGACTGAAGTGGCCAGGGGGGGTGTCTGAGCTTTGGTTCAATGGAATGTTGTTGTGGCTCCTGGCAGGAGCATTGCTTCCTCTGGAACCAAAACTTCTAGGCCACTGGCGCACGCCTTTAATCCCAGCACTCAGGAGGCAGAGGCAGGCGTATCTCTGCGAGTTCGAGGCCAGCCTGGGCTACAGAGTGAGTTCCAGGAAAGGCGCAAAGCTACACAGAGAAACCCTGTCTCAAAAAAACAAAAAAATAACAACAACAAAAACAACAACAACAACAACAACAACAACAAAAACAGTGATGAAAACAGGAAGCAAAAATTTTCCTAGTGGGTCTATTCCTGGTTCCTAGTGGAACTATTCCCCTTTCCACCCTTTGATTCCAGGACCCGTGAATCCTGCTTATGGGAGAAACTGTATCATACATTGGATGTTGATTCAAAGCATACACTGCCTTCTGAAGAACCCTGTCCCAGCCCTCCAGGCTGCTGCCACCTAATTGGCACCGTAACTGTGTCTTAAAAAAAGGCCGTTTCATCTTTCTGTCAGGCCAGCTGCTTCAGGACGGTGGGAACATGATGAGCCCAGGGGAACATGGTAAGACAGGGGATTCCATCACTGTGGGCTCGCTGTGGCACTTCTCTGGCTGTGAAGTGAGTTCCTTGGTCAGAAGCCACACTGTGTGGACTACCATGGTGGTGGAGAAGGCACTCTAGACGTCTACATATGGTGGTTTTGGCAGAAGCATTACGTGCAGGAAAGGCAAATCTATAACCAGAATAAGTATCTACTCCAGTAAGGACAAAGCATTGTCCTTTCTACAGAGAAATTGTTTCAATGTAGACAACTTGCCACCAGGTCACTGACTGGTCAGTTTGGGGAACGGTGCCATATCTAGGGCTTAGTGTTGGTCTCTGCTGTTGGTAGATGTGGCACTCAGCAACAGCTGTAGCCAGGTCAGCTTTGGTGAGTGGAAGTTCATGTTATTGAGCCGCCCATGCATAACCTCTATCTCTGCCACCATGGCCACTTTGCTTATGGACCCACTGGGCAATGACAGAAATGGCTGGGGAAAGGGGCTGACTGTCCACAGAATGGGTCATCCTATCTACTTGATTATTTAACTTCTTTTCTGCTGAAGTCACCTTTTGATGAGAATTTACATGGGACACAAGTATCTTCACATCCTTTGCCCATTTGGAGTGATCTATCCACATACTTCTTCCCCAGATGTCTTTCTCACTAATTTCCCAATCATTCTCTTTCCAAGTCCCTGACCATCCAGCCAATCCATTGGCTAGAGCCCACGAATCAGTAAACAATCACACATCTGGCCACTTCTCTTTCCAAACAAAATGTATGACCATGTCTACTGCCCTAAGTTCTGCCAACTATGAAGATTTCTTTTCATCTGTGTCTTTCAGGGCTGTAATGCTGCAGCTGTCCACTTCTGGGTGGTGCCTGCACATCATGCAGAACCATTAGTAAACTGGGCTCTAGTGTTCTCTTCCTCAGTCAACTGATTATAGGGAGGCTCTAGCCTCCAGGAGGCTATAGGGGTGCTCTTGGGAGCAGATGATATTGTAATGGGAGTAAAAACCATAGGCACATGGGCAACTTCTTTATGTAACTTGTTTGTACCCTTAGGACCTGCTCGGGGCTGGATCATGTATATACCACCTCTATTTAACAATGTATTGCTGCTGTGCATATCCTACTTTATAGCTTGGTGGGCCATATAACACCCAGCTCATGATGGGCAGTTCAGACTGCATGCTAACTTGGTGGCCCAATGTCAAATGTTCAGTTTTCATTAAGGCCTAAGAACAGGCTAAGAGTTAACTCTCAAAGAGAGAATAGTTGTCTGCAGATGATGGTAGAGTCTTGCTCCAAAATCCCAAAGGTCTCTTCTATGAATCACCTATGGGGGCCTGCCAAAGGCTCCAAACAGCATCCCTATCTGCTACTGACACCTCAGGTACTGCTGGGTCTGCTGGATCACATGATCCAAGTGGTAGACCAACCTGCACAGCAGCCTGGACCTGTTGAAGAGCCTTCTCCTGTTCCGGGCCCCACTCAAAGCTAGCAGCTTTCTGAGTCATTTGGTATATGGGCTACAGTAACACACCCAAGTGAGGAATGTGCTGTCTCCTGAATCCAAATAGGCCACTAAAAGTTGTGATTCTTTCTTGCTGGTGGGAGGGATCAGGTCAATAGCTTATCCTTCATCTTAGAAGGAATATATCTTCATGCCCCCCAGCACTGGACTCCTAAGAATTTCACTGAGGTAGATGGTCCTTGAATTTTGGTTGGATTTATTTCCCATTCTCTGATGCTCACACACGTTACCAACAAGTCCAAAGTGGTTACTACCCCCTGCTCACTTGGTCAAATCAGCATAATGTCATCAATATAGCGCACTAGTGTGATATCTTGTGGAAGAGACAGATGATCAAGATCCCTTCTAACTAAGTTATGTGTGGGGACCCAAATTACTCAGAGTCAGAGAATCTGAGCTTGCTTTACCCAGCAGGGCTGCATAATGGAATGATTTGGCCATGGGCATGGGTACCAGGTGTTTGGAAGGGTCTACACTTGGCTGTAGGTGTGCTTTGATCTTGCAAGAGGGGGAGGTCTTTTGCCTCTCCCCTTGGCATATTAGAAAAAGCCCTTTTGAATAAACCTCTGGGCGACTGGGTATTGACCCAGGCCCCCCCCCCCAAGCTATCCGGTGTCTCTGTCTTTCTCATTGTCTCTTTCTATCTTTCTACCTAATATTTCCTCATTCCTCTCTCCTCCACCCAAGAACCCTTCAAAAGGTGGGAGCAGGTTGGAGGTGGACTCCGACAGACTCCCACAGTTATGACACAGGGCAGGAGAGTTAATATATCCCTGAGGCAAAACTGTAAAGATGTACTGCTGGCCTTGCCAAATGAAAGCAGATTGCTTCTGGTGTTCCTTATAGACAGGTACCAAGAAAAAGACATTTTCTAGATCAATAGATGCATTCCATGAGCCAGGAGATGTATTAATTTGCTCAAGTAAGGACACCACATCTGGTCCAGCAACTACAAGTAGAGTTATTGTTTGATTGAGTTTTTGATAGTCAATTGTCATTCTTCATGATCCATCTGCCTTCTGCATTGGCCAGATAGGAGAGTTAAAAGGAGATGTGGTGTTAACCACCATCCCTGCATCTTTCAAGTTCTTGATGGTGGCACTAATTTCTGCAATTCCTCCAGGGATGCATTACTGTTTGTTGGAACATGGTCCAACAAACAATGGAGTCTTGGGAGGAGAATTCTGAGTGCTTGTGAGAAAACTTCAAGAAAACAAGACAAGAGTCTTGTGGTCTCAGTTTCTTCAAAACATGGAATTGTTCTTAGCTTATGCTTTCACGCCCCTCCAAGGTGTAGCAGATAGGAGTGAGTTTGCTTCAGGTTATTCATTACAACTGGCTGTTGTTGGTTGTTTATGTGCATCTATGGAAAAACATGTTTCTGCCATGTCTGTCACGGCTTGTCTGTCACGCACGATTTCTCCTTATGATTGGACACTTTACTCATATGACTCCTCTTAACCCTCGGATAAACTGTCTGATCCTCTGAATAAGTTGGCTTCAGTCTGCCTCATTTTTTGGCTCCATTCTTCCAGGTCCCACTACCTCTAGAGAGCTAAACACTGTTTTTGACTCCCTCTTTTCCCTGGCAGAGGTAACTCTAAAACACTTCAATTTCATGTTTCCAAACATAATAGCCCTCTCCACAGGTCAGGGAGCCAATGGGGGAATTCTGCCAACTTTTAGGTTTATCTATCCCAATTTTACATTCTGGGACTGGGGAAATAATCACAGGGTGGATTTGAGGACCCAGTGGACTTACTATGAGTCAAACTTCAGTCAAAACCCCATTAATCAGCAGATCCCCCTAAGCCCCTACTTTAAGTGGAGGGCCACAGTGTTCCTCGGGGTTTCCTGGAATCAGTGTCAATTCTGAACCAGTATCCAATAGACCCTGAGAAGTCTGTTTCCTTCCCCCTAGTACACAGTTACCCTTTTAAAAGGCCATAGGTCCCTCTGGGGAAGGACTGGAGAAAGGCTAACTAGAATTTTAGGTATTTTATCAAGGTCCTTCCTCAGAAGAACCTGGCTGTCTCTTCATTCAAGGGGATCCAGGTCTGCAAACTGGCTCGAGTCTGGAAACTGGTTCAGGACTGAGATTCCCCTTTGCCATGATCCAGTGCAGCTGTTCTTTCATTTGTTTGAGAAATTTTCTGCTTATACAAATCAAACAAAAACGCAGTAGGCTGCTTACCCAGTTCATGCCAGGAAACACCAAGATGGATTAGCCAGTACCAAAGGTCCATAGGAGTCATGCCACCATAAAATTCACTTTGCCTGTGCTGACCATTGTGGGTCAGGCCATCATGGACATTGCTTTGTCTGTGCTGCCCATTACCGAAATTATGGTCACCTTGCTTTTGGTGATTCTGTGCTGCCCATTACCATAACTATGGTATGCTTGCTTTTGGTGATTCTGTGCTGCCACTGGCCCCTGCTACTTCAGAGCCAAATTAAATCCACTGCATTTAATTTATCCAGCTGAGCAGCAGCATCTCCAGCCCTACGGTCTGGCAGAAGGAAAAGGGCGACAAGAAGCTCTTCAAATGGACTGCTGCCCTCTCACCACTTTGTGTCTCACGGGCTTAGTGAAGGGCGTGTCTTCTGGGCCTTCCCATTGTGGAGGAATAGGTTTCACACGGTGCATTCAGTCCAGCATTGCAGTTTTTCCTGAGCCTTACACTCCCTTCATCAACACTAAGCCAAGGGATATCAGGCATCTCCAAGGCCTTTTCAGTAGGCCATCTTTGACCAGTGCTTCAGCCAATTATCCAAACAAAATGTTGGCACCTTTTTTAACTGTGTGGGCTCCCCTATTAAACCTAGCATCTCCACTCAGTGAGTCCATATCAAATAAACTCAGCCTGATCCAGTTTTAGGTTCCTTTCACAATTATCCCACACCCTTCCAATCCATTCCCACACATATTTTCCAGACCTCTGCTTGAATGAATGAGCAAACTCATTACGCTCTTTAGTAGTGTAGCGCACCTCCTCATGGACTACACTTCCTATCTCCGCTCTAGGAGCCTGCTTAGCCTATAGTGTGGTTGACGATCTATGTAGAAGCAATGATTGCTGGGCCCTGGGGGACGTCAGTATTGTCTTGCCTGGCATCTCCTTCAGGGAACGTCACTGCTACCTTAGCAGACAATGAGGGACTCATTTCTTCTGTCAAAGGCAGAAAAGGCATATTTCGGGGGGGGGGGGTTAGTGCATCTTCTGCTGAGAGTGTAGAGATGACTCCCTCAGGTGAGAGAAACCCTTGAGAATCTGAGCCTCGATATGGTTCTCCCACACGTCTCCATCCCAAGTTACAAGATTCTATTCTTTACCAATCAATGCCCTTTCTTTAACCCCGACACTCTCCAAGGCCAGCACTTGAATTTTCTGTGTAATTCAGCCAATCTTATAAAGAAGGCTTTGCCTTGATTTTCTGCAACTTGAGTTCTGTGGCTGCTGGAGAGAAGATTTTTTTTCCTGGGTACACTTAGAAACCTTTAGACTATGCACATCTGGAGCCAGTCAGTTTCATCAGAGTTCATTGTTTTCCTTCACCGTATTTTGAGATGCTAGAAGTTGTTAACTTTACCATAGAGCTCATTATTTTCCTTTTTCAATTTATTCAGAGATGCTAGGAACAACCAACCAGCATCATCTTTTCCTTATTTTTTCACAGATGCTGAAAAATTTTATATACAGAGTCACTAAATCTGTTAATTTTACAATTGATGAATCAGAATAATCAAATGTATTTGTCTCCATAAGTTTGTAAAATACTTCACACCATGGGCTTTCAATATTCTCTGAACTTTTAGGAGAGGCTTCAGTAACTTAAGGTGTCTGCAAATTGGAAAGTCTATTCCACTTACCTAAAAAATTCATACTTGTACTTCTGCTGTTCTAGAACTATTTCTGTTACCACAATCTGATAGGGTTCTCTAGAGGAACAGAACTGATAGAATGAATCTGTGTCTCTATCTCTGTCTCTCTCTTTCTCTGTCTCTGTCTCTGTCTCTCTCTCTCTCTCACACACACACAGGATTTATTAGACTGGCTTATAGGCTGTGATCCTGTAGTCCATTGTTGGTAGGCAACAATGGCTATCTACCAACAGGAAGTCCAAGAATCAGCAGTTGTTCAGTACCCCAGGCTGGATGTCTCTGCTAGTCTTCAGTATATGCTGGAATCCTGAAGACATAGGCTCTAATGCCAGTGAAGGAATGACTTGTTAGCCAGAGTGAGGGCAATCAGGCAAAAAGAGAGAGCTTCCTTCTTCCATGTCCTTTTTGTAGACTTCCACCAGAAGGTGTGGCCCAGATTGAAGGTGGATCTTCCCACCACAAAAGATCCAGATTAAAAGTGGATCTTCCCACTTCACGTGATTTAATTAAAGAAAAGTGCCTCACAGATATACCCAGCTGTTGAGTTTTAGTTAATTCCAGATGTAGTTAACAATCAAGAACAGCCATCACAAATCCACCGAGTGCAGTTTGCACAAAATGTTCAAATGATCTTGTTGTTGGCTTGGTCTTGTGCAGGTAGCCATAGACTAGACCGATTTTGAACTACTTTCTTTCTCTGTTGCCTTCCAGAAGACTCAAATAAGGATTTGGGACTCATGGAAATCATGAAACTGTTTGTAAAGAGTCCCTTGCAATAGTTTCTAGCCTGTTGGAGCTGTGGGCTGCAGTTTCAACTGTTATGTGGGGGTGCACAGGTTTGTAAATTAAGGGTAATGGCTATTCTTGGTTGTCAACTTGACTGTAGCTGGAATGGACTATAATCCAGAAATGGAGGGCACAATTGTGATCCAGGTCTTGAGGCAGGAAGACAACATGACTTTGATGCAGACCTGGAGGCTGGAAGGCACATTCCTTTAATCCAGACCTGGAGACTGGAAGGCACACCTCTAATCTGGGCCACACCTTCTGCTGGAAGCCCATATAAGGACAATGGAAGAAAGAAGGGTTTTTCTTCACCTGCTTGCCCTCACCTTGTCAGCACATCTAGAAGACCAGTGGGGACACCCAGCCTCATGGGACTGAGCAACTACTAGATTCTTGGATTTTCCATTCACAATTAGTCATTGTTGGACTGGAGGGAGAGAGAGAGAGAGAGAGAGAGAGAGAGAGAGAGAGAGAGAGAGAGAGAGAGAGAGAGATTCATCCCACAAATTCTAGGACTCTAGAGAATTCTGACTAATGCAGTGAACATATGAGCCCAGGTCCTTTTTACATTGTGACAGACAGCTCTTAGATATTTCTGAAACTTTTGGTCTAGTTTCTTGAACTTTTGCTCTAAACAATGTGACCTACACAAATGTGTCTCAGCACCCCCGGAACAGGTGAATTAATTTATCCAGGGCATTTCCTTTTGCTGGCATGCTCTCCTCCCAAATTCTCAGGGGTTGGGAGATAGTATAGCATGGTGGCTGGAACTCTTCATATTCTGTTTTTAAAGCCTCAGGCCCTTTGAAAACATTCACAAATCCCCACAAACCCGAAAATAGAAGTGGCAAAAAAGTTTCCAGTAAGTTTCAAGACCCGCACCAACATCCGTGAGTGAAGAAGAGACTTGCACCAACATTCGTGTGTGAAGAAGAGACTTGCACCAAAATCCATGTGTGAAGAAGACAGAGGCAACAGGACAGGGTCCGAGTATCTGGGACAGAGGACCGCCTCTCCACGCCCCCCCCCCCCCAGCATACCGCGCCACGCCATGCTGGGAGTAGCAGCTGAGCTGGGGAATGCTGTCCACATTCATGTGGAGTGGCTGCAAGGGTCCTGGTTTGGATTAAAAGGACTGGAATGGTCCAGCCCTACTGCTCAGCTGCTCTATTAATTAGTTTTTTTAAAGATTGTTTTTACTTACGTGTATGTATATTTTAAATGACTATGTGTCAATGTATGTGTCTGTGCGCAGGAGTACACGTGCCCGTGAGAGGCAGAAAAAGGCACCAAATCCACTGCAAATGGAGTTAGGGTGAGTCCTCTCCAAGAGCAGTGAGCTTCTTAATCCCTGAGCCATCTCTCCCCTCTGCTCTATTAGCCTTAACACCACTGCCAGTTGTCCTTGCTAATATCTCTGTGACTCAGAAATCCCTCACATGATTATAGCTTTGCTCCTTGGAGAACAATTAGGATATAATGGCTTTTTCTATTTTATTTTTATTTAAACATTTTTAAATTAATTTTTTTTGCGTATATGAGTGTTTCACTTGCACTGAGCACTACTTGTGTGCCTGTGGAGGCCAGAGGAGGCATCATATCCCTTAGAACTGGAGTTATGGGTGATTATGAGCCACCACATGGGTTCTGGGAACCAAACCCTGGTCCTCTGGAAGAGCAACCAGAGCTCCTAACCACTGGAACCATCTCTCCAGACCATATTTTAAGATACTTTTCTTCTTTATTTTGGTTTTTGTTCTTGTTTATCGAGACAGGGTTTCTCTGTGTAGCTTTGGCTATTCTGGAACTCACTCTGGCCTCAGGCTCACAGAGATCTGCCTGCCTCTGCCTCCCAAGTGCTGGGATTAAAGGCATGCGCCACCATCACCTGGCAAAAACATTTTTATCCTTATATGAGTGTGTGTTTAATGTGTATGTGTGCTGTGCTGTGTGTGCACGTTTGTGTGTGTGAGTGGGTGAGTGTGTGGAGAGCAGAGAACAAAGTCAGTCTCTACCTTCTGCCTTGCTCTGCTTTTGTTGTGTGCAGCTGTGTATGCCAGGCGATCTGGTCCCTGTCTTTCCAGACACTCTCCTGTTTCCACCTCCCATCTCACCACAGGAGCGCTGGAGTTGAGGACACATGCACTTTGCCCAACATTGGGTTCTGGAGACATGAACTCAGGTCCTCATGCTTGGGTGGGAAGTACTCCGCCCACTGAGTCGTCTGACCAGTCCTTCTGCTGGTTTGGATTCCTATTGTTACCCTGACAGTAGGGGATGCCAGTCCTGTGTCCTGTGGACACTTCCTCAGTGGTCATTCTTCTCTTTTTCTTTTGTCAAGGGAGAGTCCTTGAGGTCCTCCGAGAGCACAGTCTATGTACACCTGCTCCATGTGTATATGTCCGTGTGTGTACATGATGTGTGCTGTTGAGGAATTATCCAGCATACCCACTCACTGGTTTGGCATCAGGGGTAGGAACTCTCTGAGTTGGTCTGCTATGTGACTTGTGTTGCTTCTGACAGGTGTGGTCTCCAAACAAGCCCGCTTGAGTTCTAGCTCCCCTTTCTCCATACCTCCCTTCGACTCACTCCATTCCATAGTTTCTTTTCGATTACATTTTTCTCTAAGGGTTAGCGGGAGTGTGCAGGGATGCAGTGTGATGGGAGTGTGCAGGGATGCAGTGTGGTGGGAGTGTGCAGGGATGCA
>CABHPP010129798.1:9275-19836 GCA_902168425.1 Peromyscus attwateri | reverse complement strand
TGTGGTGGGAGTGTGCAGGGATGCAGTGTGGTGGGAGTGTGCAGGGATGCATGTGGTGGGAGTGTGCAGGGATGCAGTGTGGCGGGAGTGTGCAGGGATGCAGTGTGGCGGGAGTGTATAGGGATGCAGGTAGACCAGCTAAGGTCTTATAGGATGTGAGTCTGATGGGAGAATGAGAATCCTAAGTCTCAGCTTCCTTAGCTGCAGAATTAGATATTAAGAGACCAGGTCCACAGGAACACTTAGGAAATACTCCACATGAAAGCACTTAGTAACATGCTCAGAAAGCCAATTTGCTGTCCTTGCTTCCAGCACTTTCCCTGCCCAGCTGTGCCTTCTTCCTTTTATCCAAGATTCCCAAGCCCACATTTTGTTTTCAGGCAAACTGACATTGTTTTGTTCCTTTTAATGATGGCTTTGTATTATAAACTCTTTTCTGATGAGGTTTTATTCTTCTGAAAGCTTTGAACCAAAGTGTACACATTTGGAGCACAGGCTTATTTTTAAAAATATTGCATCATATGGTCTTAGGGTCACACAGGGCTCCTAAGTGGGGAGGTGAGCCTGAGCTCTGACCTCAGGCCCCTCAGAGGTGGGGGGACCAGCCAGCTACCGCGATGTTCTCACCAGTGATATAGCTGGCCTCCGGGGAGCACAGGAAAGACACAAGTCCTGCGCAGTCCTCAGGCTGCCCCACTCTGTGTGGAGAGAGAAGAGGAGGCTGAAACAGCGACGCCCTCCCCATCAGCCCAAAGCTCTTGAGTGAAACTGCAGAATCAAGACCCTGTGGGGATGAGCAAAGAGCTACAAGTGAAGACTTGTGGGCCCTGTAAGGAGCTACAGAGGCTGTCTCAAGCCTTTGGGATCTTCAGATCCTAGAAAGGGGAATGGCTAACAACCTGCAGAGCAATAGACTATGATGTTTCGTCTTTCATGTAGGTTCTGAGGTCATGTTAATTCAGATCTACAAGGGAATCTGCCTCACTATAACCTACCTCTGCATTCCATAGAAATACTTCAAATGTTCCTCAAGGGCTGAGTCTTCAGTGAACTAAAGGCAAGGTCAAAAGTTAGAGTAGTGTTCATGCAAGAAAGACACCGTCACATGGGCTCTCCATGATGCATGCTGTGTGTTCGTGAAAGGGCTTCTGTGGGACACTCTGGGATGACCCTGATTTCAATTCTAATGTGGATCCCCAAAGCTGTGGACCAGAACATCTGAGCAAAAAAGAGCCCAAAGGTTTAAGCCTAAGAGTGCAGGTCCCACCAGGAGAACACGGCCCACAGAAGCAACTAAGCAGGGGTCACACAGGCTCACAGAGACTGAAGCGACAATCACAGAGTCTGCAAAGGTCTGCACTGGGCCCTTTGCATATGTGCTGTGGCTGTTTAGCTTGGTGTGTTTGTGGGACTCCTAACAATGGGAGTGGGGGTGTCCTGACTCTTCTGCCTGCTCATGGAACCCTTGTCTGCCTACTGGGTTGCCTCGTCCAGCCCTGATATGAGGGTTGGTGCCTGGTCTTGTATCTTGTTGTACTATGTTTGGTTGATGTCCCTGGGAGGCCCGCTCTTTTCTGAAGGGAAACAGAAGAGGAGTGGATCTGCAGGAGAGGGGAGGTGTGTGTCGGGGGCGGGGGGGGGGGGGGGGGGGGGGGGGGGGGGGGGGGGGGGGAAATGCCGTCAGGGCGTATTGTTTGCGGGAAATTAAAAAAAAAAAAAAGAGTGCAGGGACACATGGGAAGTGGCAGGCCCCCAGCACTCAGTGGCTGGAAGAGCGCCCGTCCTGGTCCTCACCACTTGGCTGAAGTCTGTGTTGATGTAACCCGGCACTATGCAGTTCACACGGATGCTCTTTGGCGCTAGCTCCACCGCCAGCGTCTTGGTGAGTCCCAGCAGGGCCGTTTTACTGACGTTGTAGACCCCCAGCCTCTGAGGACAGAGAGGGGACTAGATGGAGAGACTGGAATTGAGGACAAGGAAGAGACAGACGCTTGTGTCTCCTGCGTTCTGCTCAGGGAATCTACCCCGGTAACACAGCCGCTCATCAAGTTTGGAAGCCAGTGTCCAGAAGATGCGGCACATGTCCCTGCCAAGTGCACTGACAGAAGATGATATGCCTCTTTCGCATGTGAGTAGTTCTGAGGAAAACCACTGTCAAATGTCCGTTATTCCATCACCCAGTTTTCTGGGTGGAAAAGGGGAGTTTCCTCTTACCTGACTGGAGCCACAGACGGTGATACTTACGGGAAGTGGTACATAGGCTGCCACTGAGGACACCAGGACCACCGAACCTTGTCTGGCAAGATAAAGAGGAACAGAACACAAGCTGGACACAGTTATTCTCTGTGTGTGCCTGAGAATGGTGTTGGGGTTGGGGATGGAAGTCATGGGCGTGAGGGAGAGCAGCTTAGGCCTGGTAGGAGGATTTATCTTCATTTTCCTTAGGTCCTCAATAATGTTAATCAGGCTATAGTAACAGAGAGGCCATCTGTGTTTGGAATTTGTTTTTGGAAAAAAATCGAATATAGATTACTATTGTTATGCTAAGTGGACATACTATTAAGCCTGCTCTTGTTTTGTTTTTGAGACAGCGTCTCTCTATTATGTAGCTCTGGCTGCTCTGGAACTTGCTTTATAGACCAGGCTGGCCCTGAACTCACAGAGATCTGCCTGCTTCTGCCTCCTGAGTGTTGGGATTAAAGGTGTGTGCCACCGCCGCCTGGCAAAGTGACTCTTAATAACTTTCCTTTGTGTCAATGGATCTCTCAACCCTCACCAGAGAAGCTTCTGTTTGTGATAGATGGGGATTGACACAGAAACGCACAGCTGGTCATAGTGAAGAGAATAAGAGCTTTGGGGATGGATGCTCATCTGACATGAGACAACTCTATCACACCTCCTCCCTGCAAGGCTAAGGGATCGTTTCGGAAGAGGGTACTGATGAAAGAGTTTAAGAAACAGAGGTTTGGGATGACTACAGTGAAGCCATGTTTTCCAGACACGGTGGGACAGTTGTACAAATGAGTGCACAGTTGTTGCGACAGCATGTACAAGATCTGCACAAGCTCAGCTCAGACCGACTCCTAACACAGAGCAGTGGACGTGAAGCTCCACCCTGAGCCCAGGAGCTGTTGGCAGTCTGTGGCTGCTGGCAGAGGGAGAGGCAGTTTGCTTTCAGGGTGAACCCCTTGGTAGGTCAACCATGCTCCCACGGAAGGCCGAACATCCAAGAGTATACTAGAGCGCAAATTAGACTTGAGAGATTTAAAACAAAGAGGCAGGAAGTTGGGTGGGGGCGGGTTGCTCTGGGAGGAGTTGGGGGAAGGGTGAATATGATCAAAATGTGTTGTATGAAATTCTCAAAACCTAATAAAATAAGATAAAAAAGACTAGAAACATTTCCTATGTGTTCTTGAATAATGTTGATAGGGTATATAATTTAAAAAATTGTGTTTCATTACAATTTCGGCATGTGTTTATCACAGTTTTCTGGTCGGCAGTATCATTTGCTTAATGCCTTTTTATTGCCTTCAATTTCTCTAGTGGTGCTTTTGTCTTTATTCCTGGTATTATTTGTTCTTTCCTTCATCAATTTTACTGGCAATTTGTCAAAAGCACTAGTTTTTTTTTAAATAAATCTTTGGTTTTATGTATTTATGTATTGCATTACTTCCTGTCTCTCTTGCTCCTCCTCCAACCGCCTCCCCTTGAATGTATGTGTGTGTGTGTACATGAGTGTGTGAGTGTGTGTGTGTTCAGGTGTTCCCGCACGTGTGTGTGGACATCAGAGGACAGGCTTGGGTGTCGTTTCTCAGGTATCTTTTCTCACTGTCTTTGAGGAGGGATATTTCACTGATCTGAGCTCTCTTACCTCCTGGCCTAGGCTGGGTGGCTAGGGCCTTCAGTCGTGAAGCGCTTGGCTTTCTTACGTGGGTTCTGTGGAGCAAGCTCAGGTCCTCATGCTTGTGAGGCAAGCTCTTTATTTACCTCCCTGGCCCTTGCCTGGTGATTCTTATATTTTAACAGTGTTTACTGATGTACTAAGAGTCAGTTAATACCTAACATTCAATTTTGTGATTTTCAAATCCCACCCCCCAGTTCCTTTTTGCCTGTCTTATCATTTTCTTTTGGATTTTTTGTTTGTTTTGTTTTTACCTCCCTATCTATTAGTTTAAAAATATATTTTGTCCTCTATGGACATTGTTGGATCTGTTTGTACAGAAAGTAAAGTAGAGCTGTTTAGCTAATTAAAATGTAATACTCGTGCTCTGTCTAAACAACATATGAATCTCTCAACAGCGTGACTCAACTTCTATCTTTCTGATGTGAAAATTATTTTTGGATGTTTTCATTTCTCTGAAACCTCCAAAACATCTTTGCGTTGGGGAACAGATGATTTGGTTTGTTCATGTTACTCTTCTCTCTGTCGTTCACTCTAATGTTTGCTCTTACACGTTTTAAGGACTGGCTAATTCCTCTTGCAGGAAGCATGTGGCTAGAATGTCCTTTAGTGACTGACTTCGGTTGACCCAAGATCGCTGTAACTCTACGCTGAGTTTGTGAGAGATGCATTTGTTAAATATAGAATTTCAGGTTGAGAGTTCCTTTTTCTCCAGCATACAGGAAGCTCCATTTAAATTGGGTCATGAAGAAGGATAATTAAGATCTTAGCAAGTAGATAAGAATGAAGGAAACAATTTAAATGGAATTCATTTGGTGAAATCCTGCCTTTTTTTTAAAAAAAAAATGGAAGTAATTTTGCTTGCTTAGATCCCAGAATAATAATAAATTACTATTTTTATAAATGATAGGCTGTTTAATTATTAAATTATATCTGCACTATTATGTGATAAATTAAGCTGCTGGTTATTTGACTTTCAAACAATATTCACTACTTACTGCAGTAAATATATAGCTGGATTTTTGTATTTCATTGGGGGGCTGGCATGTTTTATCATTCAGTTACGTTCACGGGTCCGTTAGTCATCTGAGCTCTTGCTCAATAGATAAACAAAGACCTGAACACTGTAAATGGCAGGACCGCATAGCAGTGCTGAGCGCGGAACCAAAGGCAGGCCTCTGACTTGAAAGCCTATGCAGCCTCCTTATTAGTCCTTTGCAGCTAGTTTTGTGGAGCTAGGTTCTGCAGAGATGCCCAGGTCAGGTACCAGGAAACAGAGAAAAATCCATGTATCAGGCTGGGGCATCGTCTGCTTTTGTCTGTTGTATTGGACTCCTACAGAGAGCACCCTCTGAACTACCATGTGGCCATTTTTATCCTACAAACGTGACATTTTTGAAAATATGGCTCAATCTAATCCTACAGCATGCCTGTGTTGGAATTGGAACGGGACTTCAGAGTCATAATTAGAAGTGCTGGTTGCATTTCACAGTTGACAACTGAGTCTGGAGAGGCAACACACAGCCTGTACCAGGTGCTGGGCCTCTGCTTGCTGGACTCAGAACGCCATCATGGGACCAGACAGGGAAGCAGTCTGGTCGGAAGGAAGATTCGCTTTCTTTTCTCCCTGGGGACCTTAAGTACGCTGAGAATGCACTCCACCGTTACAGACCCAGCCCAGCCCTGGAACTGGAGTCTTAAAGCAATATGTGCAAAGCACTTGGCCCAGAGACAATCTCCACTTATCACTCCGAGTTACAGAGTGAGCGCCATGCTGGCACAGAACACTGCTGATGCTGGGCTTCAGAGGAGGAGCTGTTGTGCAAGGGAAGGGGCCTGGCAGATTTCTGAGGGAGAACGAGACTGGTAGCTGATGACCTTGAACTCTCATCTGTCACTGCACCCAGCTGACAACGGACAGCATCTAAAAAGGTGGGGTGGGCCTGCAATGCAGCCAGTGAGAAAGAGGTCTTGAGAATGGGGCTTCTGCCCAAAACAAATGCTGAACTCCTGGAGAACACATTTCTGGAAACATCTCAAGTCACTGAGATCAGTGGGAAATCAAATGAGAGAAAGTCAGTGCAGGTCAGGTGGGCCTCGGCCCCAGCCTGTGACCCACGAGAAGGCAGAGAAACCGCAGACTGCAGAGATGCCATGCGGCACCTCAGGTTCACCAAGCCTTGTGACCTGAGTTCCTGCGCTCCAAAGAAGTCACTTTCACCTCTGGATTCCTGGACACTTGTGGGAACTCCTACGGATGCCCCCCCCCGCCACGCGTGCATGCGTGTGCGAGCGTGCCCCCGCCCCATTCTCCTTTTAGAAGACTCCTTGACAAATTCCTTGGCCATTGCATTCCATTCTCTGGGCACAATAATGGATGGGGTTCTTTGATTTCTTTAAGTGACCCCAAAGTCTAAAAGACAAACTCTTATTGTCCTTGTGTTATTGACACACTCTCGCTTCCCTACTTCCTGTTTCATACAAGTGAATGGGGTCCCCCTCCACCCCCTCTCCCCCCATTCCAGATCCTCACCCCCTGTTTTCCATGTGGGGCAGCAGCCGGCTCAGCAGCAGGGCTGGGGCCTTCACATTCACACCCAGGATCTGAAATCAGAACAAGTGAGGGGCAGGAGAGGAGAGATGTAATCCGCTGAGTGCTCTCTCATAGCAGGAAATACACAGTGTAGAATGTGTACATGACGCTTCTGCCAAGGGAAATTTATTGAGGCATTTATGGGGGTAAGCGGGACATCTTGAAGGTTCAGCACAAAAGGGGTCAGGTTGATGACTCGGGATTGCAGGCCCTGAAGTCTGGGATACTTTTCCTTGTCTCCAAAGGTACTAACTCCATCTGGATCACAGCAGACATCATCAGGGGAACCTGGCAAAGGCTGAGTTTTGGGATTATAGCCTACAAGGGCCAGTGTTGAGGAATAAGCATCCCTGGGCAAGGGAAAAAGACATTCGCTTCTCTAGATGACCAGAACTTCAACTTAGACATTCTTGGTTGCATCTTACAGATGGGGAAACTGAGGCTCAGGGAGTCTGAACACCTGGCCTTGCCCTGTGTGAGTGAGCTGATGACAGAGCATGGATGTGTGGAAGCTGAGGAGTACTCCTAGGTGTGCACGCTTATGCGGGGAGAGGGTTATCCAAATGCAGAGGATGAAGTTCTACCAGCCTCTGGCTGGCTTCCTCAGATCTTACCTTGTCCCAGATCTGTTCACTGCTCTTTAGGGTACCTCCCACCAAGGGATTAACTCCTGCGACACACACCAGGAAGTCCACACCCCCACAGTGTTCCAGGGCCTGTGGGTGAGGAGCAGACATGGGGGGAAGGGAAGTTTTTGTCGCAGTGGGACACCGCTCTTGTTGGTCTGGGAATGTGCCTGGATCCAGTTCTGGAGAGGAATAATCCTAAGCAAGGTTGGAGAATGACTGGGTCTCTTTTCAGAGCCAACAATGAATTTCTGGACAAAGCTGGGGCTTCAGCTCCGATTGCCTCCGATGTCCTCCCAATCCCAGGCACCCGGGTCTGCCTTTCTTAACACACCTCTCATCTACATTACAGCACATCTGAGATATACTGGTCACCTCTCCATTTTCCTGAACACTCTAGGTCTGGCTAAGAACCAGAACTTCTTTCTCTATAACATCTCTGTCCCTGATTGGATCCTCCCCAAGGGTCTGGTCTTCCAGGAGGGTCTGGTGGATGTTCAACAAATGGCTGGATGCAGCTTCTTCGCTCCTAAAGTGCTCCCCAATCCAACATCTCCCTCCTGGCCTGAATGTGTCCTTTCTCTGCTCAGTTCTGCTCAGGGGAGATTACGGGCATGCCAAGCAGAACCAAGTGACCCAGGTTCATGCAATGGAGTCTTTAACTGGGTATTCTAGTGTGGGTCACAGAAGCTGAAGCCCTACGTCCCTCACCGTGGCCACCAGCCGCTCCTGATCTTCTGCTTTCCCGACATGACACACAGTGCCTGACACCCACAGTCCTTCCTTCTGCAGCATGGCCACTGCACGGTCCACATTCTGCTGCTTCCGGCTGCTGATGACCACGTGGGCCCCATCCTGGGCCAGACGTCGAGCAATGGAGAGGCCAATTCTATGGGCAAGGATGAAGAGGATGTGACAATTCAGTCTTGGGTTGACCCCTTTCTTGCTTGTTATATTTTTTGCCCTGAGGTATCAAATTAATTTTCTCTACTAATCCAGAGCAGCTAGCTTCATGCCCTACTTCTGGGTGATTAAGATGGCCAGAGTGGGAAAGAGAGGATATATCAGTCCTGGCTGTATCAGATCTCTGTGTCCCTCCTCAGATCTTGGCCTCATCTGCTGGAACCACAACTGACTGTCCACATCCAGTTCCCCAAGGGCGGGTGCCACTGTAGAGTTCCTTGACCCAGGTCTCTGAATGTTGCTGAGTGCTCATAGGCACTCAGCTTGGAAGGAGGCAGTTGTCAACCCAGGTAGCACTTCTGATAGAATAGAGGGGAAGGACGACAGTGACAGCGAGGGGTAGGAAGGCAGTCTTGGTCTTAGCTCTTGGCTGCTGCTCTGACCTCTTGGGCTTTTAACTCTGCATTTGGCTCTGTGTTTCTTATTTAATAAAACCGTTCAGAATTACATCTACATACTACTCTTGACTAACAGAAGTTTGGAGCAGTGGTTGAATCCCTTCTGCCTTCCTCTGATGAGTTACTCTGTGATACATTCCTGTTTCCCACTGGACTTTGGGCTCATCACAGAGTGGCCTGTATTGGGCCGTGCTGGTCACACATCTGGCACTGGTTTTGTCTCCGGCCCCTTGGAGTTTCTAAGTAGAATCGTACTCTCCAGACTCTTAAGCCTCATGGGCTTTGCTTTGTGGGGCCAAGGTCAAGACAAAGAGATCAGCAAAATCTGGAGGTACCCACAGCTTCCGAGTTCCCAAAGGGTTGCTCTCACCCATTTGTGGACCCTGTAACCACAGCGACTTTGTTGGCCAGTTTGAGTCTGCAGTTTGCTCCATTACTGGTGCTTCTCACAGGCAGTGCAGTCACAGGGGTGGGGAGTCTCTTCCAGCTCTGGATCAGAGACCTAAACATTGGGATTCTGTTTGCTCTTCTTTTTGGCGAGCTTGGTCCAGGGAGGGTAACCTCTAGAAGAGAAAGGCAATCACATTACATTGCCAGATCCTATAAGGAGGAGGTGAGTTTTGATACTCTCTGCTGGGCTGAGACTGGGATGGTCTAGGAATCTCTGGTTCAGTCTAGCAGTGGCATCCAACACTTTGACATAACATTCACTGCTCCATACTCCCTCAGTGATCTAGGGCCAATAGTGAGGAGGAGGCATGGGGGCCAGGATCAGGGAGGGAAGGGAAGATTTTTTGTGGCAGTGGGATGCCATTCTTGTTTGGTGTCTCTGGAGACATGCTTAGATCAAATCCAAGAGAAAAATTTATAAATGCGTTGGTTTGCATTCATAGTTGCCATGGGTTGCAGGTTGGACATGCCTGGGCCAACTCAAGAGCCTGTGGCTCTATCCAGTCCAATGTTTATGAACGTAAGATTTCCCATGTCCAAACTTTTAAACTGGGATGTTTTTGGCTATCGGGAATCAAGTGCTTACATGCACATACTGAGGTTCAACAAACATCCACTCATTGAGACTCCTTAGGACGATGAGCAGATAATTCACAGGTTTGCTGTGAGAGGACCATAGACATAAGATTCACACATGAACAGGCTTGGTAGTGGCTCTAGGGCTGCTTCAGGGTCACAGGTTTTATCTCTTTGATCTTATCTCAAGCCTTAGGATACACTACACATCTTGCTTCACTGGTTTGGCGTTTTTCAAGTCTTCTAGACTGCCCTTCACTTTTATCCTGGTGCCTGGGGTGGTGGTGGTGGCGGTGGTGGTGGTAGTGTTCTGAGCCTCAGAGCCATATTGTCTCTGCTACAAAACTGTGTGGCTCTTACACTTGCTCTTCTTGTAACATTCAGCTCCATGACCCTGAGTGATGGTGCTGTATTGGTCAGTTCTAGCAGGGGCCGGGTGCTGGCCACTGTTGGTTGGTATTTGCTAAAAGGAATGAATAGAAGAACGAGGATTCGGCTTCAGTTGACACACATTTTCTTAAGGCCCTTACTGGGTCCATGGGTCAAATTTCTTAGAGGTAGAAGGTTGGGCCCTTCACCCCAAACTGTTAGCTGTGTCGGCTCTGCTCTAGTTTCAAAATATTTATCCCAGAGTGGCCATCCTGGACTTGGCAGTGCTCAGGTGGTGGGTGAACCAGGCGTTGTGTACAAAGGCCACTGTGTTTTCCTCATCTTTGAGTACCTGACCTTCTGTTCAAACCTCCACAAATCTGTAGCTATGAATGCAGCTCCGAAAACCAGGCTCTTATTAAAGCATTTCGACTTCAGTAAATCTTGGGTAAATATCAAAGCAGACAAGTGCTGCTGAAGAAACTTTAAAGACAAATCTGGAATCCATTTTCTCAAGCTTTAACTCCTACACTTCTCCTTCATTACCGGTGTTTACTTCCAGGTAGTTAAAGACTCAAAAGAACGTGCGTGCTTTCTTTCTCTTCCTATATCACATTTCGTGAATGTCACTGGAGGCGATTTAGTCCCAATCTATGGGGCTTCATCTGTCTAAGGTCCTGATTAT
>CABHPP010129797.1:0-13988 GCA_902168425.1 Peromyscus attwateri | reverse complement strand
TACAGCCAGCCAACTTCACTATGCAGTATTGTGAGTGTCCTGATGTTTCAAATATTTTCCAGGTTTTTTTGTTGGTTTGCTTTGGTCTTTTCTATTTTGACTCATGTTATTTAACAGGATATTATTTAAATTTCAAATATTTGGTTATTTCATTGATGTCTTACCATTATTAATTCTAATATAGTTTTATGGTCAACAAACGTAATTAGTAATTAAACATTTTATTGGGCCTTATTTTACGGCTCACCAAATGTGGTCTGTCTTGATGGATATTCCGTATGCATTTGAAGACTGTGCAGGTCCTAGTAAAACGTCTTAGTTTCTTTGTAGTTAGGCTAGTTCATTGTCATCAAGCTATAAACGGATTTTGTTCTAGTGGACAACTGGGTTACTCTCCGATCACTTTGGAGTTATGTATGCTTCAATAGGGTGATCAATGGAGAAGGCCACAGGATTCCTCAGGACCCTCTGATTGGCTAGGACTCAATCACAATCCAGCTCCCCTGTGGAATTTGCCAATGTTGCTTTTAAAATTCAGCAGGGCTGGTCTAGAGACATTCTTACTATAAAACCTGGCCCTGGTCCCTAAGACAGCCTTCTGGTATTTTGGCTGGGTCTGTGGGTGCTCATGTATTATCTCCAAGGTTTACCAACCTGGATAACTCCATCATCTATTTTCCAATGTTTCTCTGTCTTAAGCATCTGTTGACCATACTCAATCCTTCGGTATCTACTTTCTGTTCAATTTGCAAGCCTTTTTCTTATGCAGGTGCAGCCCAGTCATTGATTAGGTATACAAGACTCTTACAAGGACTTCTGGGGCTACCCATCTACAGAGCTGGCTCTTTGGTGCTGGGGATCTTCCCTGAATAATTCAGTTGCTTCTGTGATCTTGAGCACAGATTCCTACTTCCTTGGTTAAATGTAACTGTTATATTCAACCTGAACTACAAGTCATTGTGAAGTTGACAAGATACTGTCCCCAAGAAGAACTAGGGCAGCTGGGGGTCTGCCCTCATAGCTTTCTATACCCTAGTAAACTGAAGCCTTGTAGAGTTTTCCTCCATTGCCTGAAAATAATGCTATAATTGCTTATGGAAGGAGGATTAATTTGATATTATTTATTCTAAAAGAGCAGAGGTCTGTCATCCTTTTTTAAAAAAAAAAAAACTTGAAGTAGGGTTTTGGCAAAAAGATTGATTTTTATTAGTTTTAATTATATGTAGATACATGTATCTGCATGTGAGTGCAGGTGCCCATGTAGGGCAGAGGAATCAGATCCTCTGGAACTGGAGTTTTAGACTGCTGTGAGCCACCAGATGTGGGTGCTGGGATTCGAACCTTGGTCCTCTAGAAGAACAGCAAGTACTCCTAACTAAAGAAACATCTCTCCAGCCTCTATATGTTTTCATGACATTGTGATACATAGAACCCTAAGATGATCTCTAATGACCCTTAACCTTATATAATGTCCTTGAGTGGGGACAAAGTCAATGATGAGATCTCATGCTGGGATTATTCTAAATTTTGTAGAAAACTTAAAATTTCATGGAGGTGACTAGGATCCCAAGTCAACGGACCTAGTAAAGGTACCTCTTAAGAGGGACAGAGTTTTTCCTAAAGAAAGACATGAGACAGAGGGTTTCCATGCTGGGAGGATTCACCTTCGTGGGACAGAAGAGGAGTATGCATGTAGCAAAGAGTCAGAGACCAGGAGGAGCTGACAGAAGCCTCCAGTAGACAGACAGAAAGACAGACAGACAAGAGCAATCTCAGTCCCACAGTCACAAAGGACTGAACTCGCTCTACCACCTAAACAGACTGGGAGTGAATTCTTCCCCAGAGTCATCAGGAGGAAGCACAGCTTGCTGATGCCTGATTCTGCTTGTAATGCCTTGATCAGAAGACCCGGCTCACTCATGCCTGATGTTCTGGTCTGTGGGAATTGTAGGAGGGGGAATGGGTTTTGCTTTAAACCTCTGCAGTGTGTGGTGCTTTGGACTGCAGCAACAGAAAACTAGGTGATTTACACAGAATTTGTGGTCTCTGTATCATATACCACAGGGTTCAGGGAAAGACAGGTGCCTGGAACCAGAAGGGTTCATTCTCTTCTTTTGCATAAAGGCATTTGCATTCCAAAAGAAAACAAACTGTGGAGAAAGAGAGCCATGGCAGGAAAACAGCCCCTACATAGCTCAGTGTGGTGTCCCGTGGGGAGGAATTAATGAGGCTTTCCTCGTGGGCCAGAGCAGAACCTGGGAAAATGACAGATGAGCAGTTTCGTGTTTTGTTTGATTCCGTTTTGTTTTCCTAACAATTCTGGGGTGGAATTCAGGGCCCTGCACAGACTAAGCAAACAGTGTGCTGGTGAGCACCAGCCCTTAGAGGAAATATCAGGGAATACTGGACCCAGAGCAGAGCAGTCGTTGGCTTGTCTGACTTCCTATGGTGGGAGATGCCAGGGGTGCGTGTCCATGGCTACCTCAGATACCCGTATGTCAGCATTACCCAGAGCCAGAATCTCACAAGTCCCAGAAGGGCTGGCTGAGTGTTTCTCAAATATTTGGTCACCCAGTACATGGCTCCAGGTCCCTCTGGGAAAGACCTGGAAGAAAATTCATGGTACACACATAGTTTTGTAGGGCTTGATCTTCCTCAGAAACCCAGTCTCCACTAAGAGAGTTGCTCAGAGAGCTGAAGGAAATGTCACAAAGCCAGGGTCTTTGTAATGATTACACTTTTCTCCTATTTTATTCCCACAAGGTTCCTTCTCAAGGTCAGTACCCCACCTCTGTTTACTCTGAAGGATAATTGTCCTCTCCTCCAGCACCCCCTCTTTCTCACTGCCATGGGGAATGCAAATCTCCCTCCATTACCTCCCTCCATTGCTTCTAGCCACACCAGGCAGGCACAGCAGAATGTTGCTGGGGTTATCTCCTGTTCCTTCCTGGCCCATGGTCAGGAAAAATCTTTCACTCGCCAATCCCACAGCTGCTCAGACCCAAATAAACACACAGATGCTTATATTATTTATAAACTGTATGGCTGTGTGGCTCAGGCTTCTTGCTATCTAGTTCTTATATCTTAAATTAACCCATTTCTATAAATCTATACCTTGCCACGTGGCTTGTGGCTTACTAGTACTTTACATCCTGCTCCTCATTGTGGCAGCTGGCAGTGTCTCCTGACTCAGCCTTCTTGTTCCCAGAATTCTCCTCTCTCCTTATCCCGCCTACACTATTCTTCCTGCCTGGCTACTGGCCAATCAGCATTTTAATTATCAATCAATCAGAGCAACACATTCACAGCATCCCCAGCAGCAGCAGAGACCTTTCATGTGCTAATGTTCCATTGGAGTATGCTTTCCCCTCTCTCTTTCCCTCCCTCCCTTCTTCCTTCCTTTCCTGTCTCCCTTCTTCCCTCCATTTCTTCCTTCTCTCTTTTCTCCCTTCCTTTCTCCCTCCCTCCTTCCATTTCTTCCTTCTTCCCTTCCTTTCTTCTATTTATCGTTTGACAATTGTACACACATATACTAGATCTTAGTGCTCTCACCCCATTACTCTCTCTCATCTCTGTGCCCGCTCCCACAGAAACCCTTCTTCCTAAGCAGTGGTTCTCCTTCCCTGTTACTTTCGTTTATGACCCACTGAGTCTGGTTGGGGTTTTGAGCATGAGCCTGAGTAGGGATTTAATTACGGGATAAATAACAATTTTCAGTGGTTCTCAGATTGAAGAAAATCACACCTTCTTTCCCAGCAACTGTTAATTGCCAGTAGTGCCCCAGGGAGTGTAGAACCTCAAGAGTGCCTCCTCCATCAGTGAGGAAATATTGATAGGGCGAGATCTTGTGTGGGTGACCAGAGCTGCAGTTATTCCCTGCATGCAATGGTCATGTCCTGTCCAGAAGATGACCTTGTGTAGCACATCTTCCAGCACTCACAGTCTTTCCAACCACTCTTCCTTGATGTTCCCCCAGCCCTCTTCGGCAATTCCCTAAGCCTTAGGTGCGGTATGTTTTGTGGATGTGTCTACTAGGACTGAGCTCCACAACTCAGCAGCAATGTATTTCTTAGTGTTGTGGTGAAGAGAATGTCTCTGGACCTTCCTAAGTTGGATCCAAAGAAACAAAGTCAGAAATGGTGATAAGGAGACTTGATGAGAACCGGGACTGTGGGAGAGGGGCTGGTGAAGAGATGGAAAGTTTCAGCTACTGGGGGAGGTAACAAGATGGATCCTGGGGCAGAAGGGATTACATGGATTAGACATGTCAAGTAGCATCGAGATCAGAGCAATCAGGCTCAAGTGTGTGTTGAATGCCCAGAGAATGCTGAGCTAAGGGAAGAACCAAGACAGGAAATGTCTGAATGGAGCCACAGGCATGAGTCCCAGAACCACGGGCTGCATGAGCCACACATGGCTGCTCATTTCCCTAGCTAGAGCACATGCGTCTCAGCCATGCTGTCTTTCCACAGGGTGATTCTTCTTCTTTTTAAAATGAATAAAATCTTTATTTAAAAAGATGTTTAACTTGATTGACTCAGACATTTAATGATGCACGAATATATCAAACCACTATATTATATAATACCCCACTAGTATGTACATTTAAAAATTAGTTTATATAATTAATTAAAAAATAAGTTCAGCAAAGGAAAAAAGGATTGGGCTGAGAGAAATCAGTACTTTTGTTGTCTGTACATGTTGTAAGGCAAGGCGATCTCCATCACTCTCTCATATTTTGTTATTTTGTTACAGACTCACTGGACAAGCTAAGACAGCATATTTTTATTTTACATAGATAAAATAAAACCTTGTTTTAATAGATGAGGCAGTTCTTTTTTAGACTTCTGATATTCTGTGAGATTTTTTTTATCACATTTTCTGGTTTGATTGGCATGTAAGTATTGAGTAGACAGTGCTGAAGCTTGTACTGAACACAGTAAAAAAAATCTGTTGTGGTTAGACAATGATTCGCCTTTGACGGAAACTGTACAGAGCAGTTCTTTTAAACAGATTCTAAACACTCAGTCTCTGTTTTGGTAGAGGGGAGTCTGAACATGAAACCCTAAGGCAGTCTTTCTCAGCCACGAGAGGAACTGGGTCAGCTGCGTGTCTGAACAAGGAAGCCTACCAAAGCAGTGGTGGATGGTGATCCTGGCATTGCTGGCCTTATTTAATTTTCCTAGGCTGGCCACAAGGCCTTGGCAATTGTGACTTTTTCTTGATTTATTGTCTGATAGTAAGTTTTCCTTTCAGATTATATGGATTCTTATGGGTTTGGTATTTGTAAGTTGTTGTTTGTTTCTCACTAACTCCCAAACAATATTTATTTGTAAGACAAACATTGTAAGTTGATATAAAGGAAGCTTTTCTTTTTATTGAAAATAGATTCTTTGAGAATGCAATATATCCTGAGTGTAGTGTCCCCTCCCTCCACTTCTCCCACTCCCTCCCCACCTCCCCTCCAGATCCACTCCATTTCTGTCTCTCATTAGAAAAGACAGGCTTCTAAGAGATAACAACCAAACATGACAAAATAAAGTAACATGAAGCAAAAACCATCATATTGAAGTTGGACACAGCAGCCCAACAGGAGGAAAAGAGTCCCAAGAGCAGGCACAGGAGTCAGAGACCCACTCGTTCTCACAGTCAACAGGCTGTAGATGTAACCAACCATCTTATTAAATAAGAAACACAGAACCAATGCAAAGAAGAAAGCCAAGAGGTCAGAGCTAAGAGCTAAAACCTTACCCTTCCTCCTGCGGTGGTCCTACCTCTCCGAAGGAGAGCTACTTCCTGTGTTAAAGTCTTTATAAAGACTTTCGGTTCTGCCTTCTCGTTGGTTGTAAACCCAACCACATGACCGTCTCATCACTGCCTGTCTGTACAGACCTCCAGGTCTTCTATGGTTGGTATTGAGATTAAAGGCATGTGTATCCAATGCTGGCTATATCCCTGAACACACAGAGACTTACCTAGCTCTGCCTACCAAGTGCTGGGATTACAAGCGTACGCCACCACCGCCCTGCTTTCCTATGGCTTGCTAATAGCTCTGACCCCCGGGCAACTTTATTTATTAACATACAAATAACATTTTAATACAAATAAAATATCACCATAAGAGGCCCATGAAAATACTAAGCTAATAGCTATGATTTATACATGCAGGACTTGGTGCAGACCCAAGCAGGCCCTGCACTTGCTGCTTCTCTCTGTGTGAGCTTATATGTGCCTTGCTTAGTTGATTCAGAGGGCCGTCCGTATTTGCCTGGTGTCCTTCATCCCTTGTGGCTCTTTCTGCCTCCTCTTCCATGGGATTCTCTGAGCTCTGAGGGGTGGGATTTGATGGATGCCTCCCATTTTGATTCTCTCTTTGCATAATGTTTGGCTGTGGGTCTCTTCATCTGTTCCCATCTGCTGTGGGAGGAAGCCTTTCTGATGATGACTGGATAAGGCACTGATCTATGAGTATAACAGAATATCATTAAGAATTTTTCCCCCTTAGGTCTCTGGGATATCTAGTCTCTGGTTACTGGTGGAGTGGGCCTTAAGTCAAAGCAGACATTGGTTGGCTACTCCCACGCATTCTGTGCCACCATTGCCCTTGCATATTTTGCAGGCAGGACAGATTGTAGGTCAAAGGTTTTGTGGCTGGGTTGGTGTCCATGTTTCTATTTTGGTAGTGTGCAGTGTACCTTCCCAAACCAAAGAGACTAGAACATAAGGGTAAAGGCTCCATGTAGGCACTAGCTTGACTTCTCCATGTTCAATGAGTTGTGTGGATGTTGTTCCTGGCAATGGGGCTCCGCTGTCAGTTGGTATCTGGGCATCTGGGTTTGGGGTGATTATAGGTCTAGGTGCTGATTTCTGTGTTTGTCTTTGTTAGATGGGTGTTGTGTTCCTTGGTTTCTGTTTCCTCTCTGGATTTTCAGAGCATGTGTGTGAAGGCTGTGTGCTGCCTGTTTTTTACTGGCCTGCTCAGCTTGTGTGTTCGTAGGGAGTCCCTGCTGATTTGGGAGGCTGGGATTCTGTGATGAGTGGGAGGAGGGAGGTTAGGAGGGGGTGGTCTGTGGGATCCACAGGAGAGCCGGGTGTGGGGATGGCTGCAGCCGGTGTTCTGTTGCAGCGCTTGGGATGAGGCTGAGATTTGAGTTTGTGGGAACAGAAAGCAACTCTTCCTCTTTTCAGTTAAGCCACTTGAGTTTGAGCTGGCTGAAGTGTATTTCTCCCTCACAACTAAAATCCTAACTGCAACAACCTGTCAGACACTGGGGATACTACAGTCACACCCACCCTGGGTTCAGCTCTGCGTACTGGGTTACCTCCAAATTCTCTGGCTTGGACATCCTGTAACTCTGGTTCCCTTTCAACTAGTTTGCTTATGGAAGCACAAACCCTACAGCAGCCGGCTGTCCAACCTTTGCCTACCATCGCCTGCATTCCTAGGGCTATTTCAGATAAGAGACTCTTGGGTTGCTACACACATGAACACTGGACCAATTCTAAGACCATCTGTTTCCTGGCCAAATGTTTGCCCATGTGGTATGTACATAAAGGGAGGACACAGGCAACAAGCGTGTGTTTCATAAACCAGGCTGTCATAAAGGGAACACAGAGGACGCAAGACTTTGTAATAGCGCCATAAGATGGATTAGCTTTAAGCCTAACCCAGTAAAAGATGACAATAAATCCTTATCTAAAAGCTGCTTCAAAGCTTGGCGTGGTGGCACTTGCCTGGAGTCCTAGCTAGTCAGAAGACTAAGGCAGAAGAATCCCTTAAGCCCAGGAGTTTGAGACCAGCCTGAGCAACAGAGTGAGGTTGATGAGAGCCTCTCAGGTAAGGACACTTGCTGCCGAATTTGATGGCCTGAGTTCAGTCCCCACAGTCCACGGGGTGGAAGGAGAGAAGTGACTACTGCAAGGTGTCTGACTTTACATGTATGAGATTCACATGCATGCATCCATTCACACACTCACACACACACACACACACACACACACACACATACACACACACACTCAGAGGGAAAAAAAGGTTGCTTTCTGAAAATGAGAGACATCATTCTAAGAGATAAGTGGACATTTAAAAAATATATATTTGATTCCACACCTTGGCCCCAAATTTGATGCCAACTTTCTTCTTTATAGCATTCTCTCTCCATTTCTAGCTATTAACTCTGACCAGAGCTTGTGTTTCTTCAGAGATGATATTTGGTTTGGCTATGCATAACTTCAAAGGTAAAGGCAGAAGGATTTGTTTGTCCCCAAGGCAAATGTGTCATGATCCGCCAATGAAGCACATCCCTTTGTCCCTATGGGTGATCACTAAGGTCTGCTATGCCTTGAGTATCCTGTGGTCTCACAGCATCTCACTCATTCCTTACACAGTTTCAGAATCCCAAGGTTGTGGCAGTGGTGGTAGGTAGAGGGTCCCCTGTATCACATGCCCATGCCTCTAAATTCACCTACATCTCCAGTTAGAAAAAAAAAAAAATGCACACATTCGGAGAGGCCCTTCGGAAACAGTGAAAACACCCTCTTCCTTCATACAATAATGGTGAGAGTATACAATGCTTTGAATACTTTGGGAAAATACATGGCTGATTTTTATAAAACAAACTACTATCCTTTGTATGACCCCCTTAGTTCCAAAGTACTACTCCAACAGAAATGAAAACATACGCCCACAAAATAATTTGTACAAGAATGTTTTATCCATAAGAACAAAATCTGAAAGCATTCAGGTATCTCTCAGTGGGAGAATGGGCTACTAATCCGTGATATACTTTACTTGTTCAGTGGGGTAGAAAGTAGCAATACCTGTACATAAGGTAATGCTGGGGTAAGGAGAGGGCACACCTCCTGGTCCACAAGCGGCATGGGGATGAAGAGGGCGCAGCTCCTGGTCCACAAGCGGCATGGGGATGAAGAGGGCACACCTCCTGGTCCACAAGCGGCATGGGGATGAAGAGATGGCGCAGCTCCTGGTCCACAGTTAACAGTGGAGTGAACAGATGTCTCAGCAGTTCAAAGCACCTATTGCTCTTGCAAAGGACTCAAGTGTGTTTTCCACCATGTTGGGCAGTTCACCACCTGTAGTGGGAGCTGCAGTGGAACCCAACACCCTCTTCTCATATCTAAGGGCACCTGCGCGCGCACACACACACACACACACACACACACACACACACACACACGACTCTTAAAAACCCCAAACCATTTTTTGTTTGCTCTGGGTGACCCTCAAAAAGATTCCATAAGTGAAATGAGCTGTGCTTACTCCTTAGCATGCTCTTTATTTACATGGACAGAAATCCTGGGTTAAATGAAGAAAAATTACAGTGAAAAATCAGAAGGGCAGTTGCTATGGACATAGGGTAGGGATCGCCAGGGGACGGAGACAAGACACTTTTCAGAGTGATGTGTCATATCTTCATAACGCACACCCCACAGGCATTTGTGCATTTGTCAAGTCTCAACTAGTGAATATGGATGATTTATACATCTCATTGTGTGCGAAGTTTACCTCAAAAAGCCTAGAAATACTGGCTTGGCAGAGAGTGGGAATGCTGGAGTATTTAGAAGGGACATTGCATCAGTTCTTAGTATGACTGTGACTTGCTTTTGAAATACATCAAGAAACTAAATAGGATTCCTGGATGGATTGGCAGATGGCTCACTGCAGACTGTGATAAGCGAGGAGATGAAATCTTCAGAATAGATCCAGGGTCTGGGGATGCAGGTAAAAGCATCCCACTGCTGTAAGTCTTCAGTTTTGCTCTGTGTTGGAAAAGGCAGGTAACAATGAGACCCTGCAAACATCTGGAGAAGCTACATCATTGCCATCTACATCGTCTACCAACCACACCAAGGGTTTTTCACTGGAACAACTCAGCCAGAATAAAACCATCCTTTGTGATTCATTTGCAAATAAATTGCCAAAGCCAGTTCTGGCCTCCATCTCTCTCCGCACCAGGATGGGGCAGGACAAAAGCATCAGTGGTGCTACCCAAATCACAGTTCCCAATTTTTCCATAAAATTGCTCTAACCCACGTGGGCCATTACTTGAAAGATAGTTCTGGGTGTTTCTGGGCATCTCTGGAACTAGGCATGGTGGTACAATACCTTTAATCTTAGTGCTTTGGAGACTAATGTAGGAGAATTGAAAGTTTGAGGCCTTCAGGACTACCCAGCAAGACTCTGCCTTGGAGTGTTGGGGTGTGGGGGGTTGTGTGTGTGTGGTGCCACGAGTGATTCTGGGGAAGCTAATTTGTAAACACACTGATCCTCATCACCTTCCCCTGGTGTGTTCAGTAAACATAGATCAAACCTTTTCCACATGGCAGGTGTTGGAACTGAGCAAGGAGCCTCCCTGTCACTGGGCTCACAATGCCAGCATTTCTGCACCCCATAATTAATCCTTCCTGCCACGTCTTCATGTAGGACTTTCCTCAGCTCTGCATAAGCACACCTTCTAGCACAACGTAAGTCTAAGAGAGCTATGGCAACTGGCAGATACATAGGGCCCTCCTCACAAAGACCACCCTTCTGAAGCCTCTGATCAAGGACCAGAGCTGTTGCTGCTGGGAAGTCATGTCCCGGGAACCCCTCCTTCCAGCCTGGCCCTCTCCTTCCCTATGTAGGTTCCACCCTTAGCAACACATAAAGCAGGTGAATGGTACTAGCCTGTAGGCCCAGCACTGGGGGGTGGAGGGATGAGGAGGGAAGACCAGGAGTCCAAGGCCATCATTCACTATATAATGAGTTCCAAATCAGCCTGGGATACATGAGACCCTGTCTCAGACAAAGCAAAAAAGTCTACTCATGGCTTGACCTTTCCTTTTAATATTTATACACACATGAAAGCAAAGAAAAAAATCCTATAAATCCATCTCTCAAAATAAATGGCTAATGTTCATTTCCCATTTTAAAAGAAAATTTATCTTACTATTTATTCAAGAGATAAGACATGTTTTGAACTTCAAAATTAAAAGATCTGGGAGCATCGAAGGACATAAATATCCCCCAGACTTGAAGGCAAATGATAACAATCTCTTTCTTTACTGTTTGTCTTGAAGAAGTTAGGAAGCAGAACAAACTGGATGCTTGGTGGGGACTTTGCAGGGAGGGCTTGCTCATAAATCAAAGGGAGGTGGAGGTACTGAAGGCTCACAGTTTACCCAAGCCTTTCTGTTATTCCAAGTAGAACCTCTGCACGAAATTGCCTTCGTGTTCCACCCAAGCAGGGCTTTGACTAGACTCTAGGGAGCTAGAGCTCTTCCACTTTGTCCCCAGCTTGTGTAGGCGCAGAAAGAAACTTGATACTTCCGAAAACATCTACTTTTTAAAAACCTAATATTGAGACAGTCATCAAGAAAGCATTAACAAATGATGGTAAGGATGTGGACCAAAAGGAGCCCTTAGACATGACCGGTGGGGACATTGCCACTGAATGCAACCAAAGACAGTCACATTAAGTGAATTGAGCCGGTCTCAGAAAGACAAATATCATATGTCATCTCTCATGTGTGGCTCCTCAATTTTTCTATAGATACATGAAGTCGTGCATGTATATATGGAGTCATGCATGTGTATATGGAAGGAGAGGTGAAACTGTCTAGGGACGCACAATTGGTGCTGATTTTATTAGGTGAATACTGGAGCCCCCCCCCCCATCAGAAGCATAGGTAAGAACCCATCTCCTGTGCCCGCACTCATCTGTTTCCCTCCAAGTCCACTGAGTTAGAAATGACCCCAGCAGTCACCCACTCCTGCCCCATTCTTCTAAAGGTAAGGAAACTGAGGCCCAGGAAGGATGCTGATTCTCTGGCACATGAATTGGTTTCCTAAGAAGGCCTGGGAATTTTGATTTGAGTAATTTCCCCCAAATTAAAAAAAGTAGATATAAGCACAAAATTTACCATCTTTAATTGTTGAAAGCATGCAGTTTGGTAGTATTAAACATATGTAAAATGTGCAACCATCTATCTCCACACATCCTTCATCCTGTAAAACAGAAACACGATCCTTTAGGATTCCTTTCCTCCCTCTGCCCACCACTGCAAATTATCAACCTCATTTTCTAAATTGCCTTGAGTAAGTGACACCACACAGTTTTGTCTGTGAATCGTTTATTTCATTTACATTTATTTCCCCCCAGATTCATCCACGCTGTGTATTGCAGAGGGTTTTTCCCTTTGAAGACCAAATAGTATCTCAGTGTATGGGTACACTGTATTGTGTTTATCCATTCATCTGTTGGTAGATACTTGTATCTGTTGCTAGGTAATTTCAGCTATTATGAATGATATGCTATGAGCATGAATGAACAAATATCTCTTGAATATCTTGCTTTTAATTTTGCTTGTTTGTGAGGTCTTACTTCCTAGTTAACTCTGGCTGGAACTCAGTACGTCGCCAAGGCAATCAATCCTCCGGCTTAGCCTTCTAAGTACTGGGATGATGGACATGATCCACCATGCTTGACTTCTGCTCATTTGTACATCTACCCAGAAGTAAACTGCTGGATTATATGGTGTTATGGTTTGGATACTAATTTCCCCCAAAGACCTGTATCTGCAGACGTGTTCACCTGCCTGTTAGGTGATTAGGAGGTAGACTCCTTCGTGAGGAGCAGTGACTAGAAGGATGTTAAGTCGCTGGGAGTGTGGCCTTGAGGGGATCCTCCTGGGACTGTGTTTCCTCTTGTGAGGTGAACAGACCTCCTCTAACGTGTGTTCCCATCACCATGCTGTGCTGTGCTGCCACAGACCCAAGAGTCCGGGCCAAGTAACCATCGGCTGAAAGCCCTAATCAGGGGAGCCTAACTAAATTTTTTTTTTTTAAGTTCTTTATCTCAAGTGTTCTGTCACATTGTTTCGGAGCTGACCAACACTTACCACATACCGCAGTCCTATGTTTAACTCTCTGAGGGGCCGTCGTACTGCTTTACATAGCGGCTATGCTATTTTACAGTCCCATCAATGGTACACAAGATCTGGGGTGGAGCCCTGGGATGAAATCCCTGTGGATCCCGAGGGACACTGTAGTCCATTCACTAAATACCACATTTCCTTGATCTTTTCATTCACTGATGGGCTCTTGGCTTGATTCGGAGTCTTATCTACTGTGAATGGTGCCGAAGATGGAGCTATTGCCTCACATGGAGAGATCCCTTCCACATGGCGGGTGGGTTTTATTGTTGAGTTTTAGGACTTATCTAGCTATGTTGCCAGATATTGATCTCTCATCAGACCATGGTTTTCAAATATTTTATCCCATTTTGGGGGTTACCTCTGCTGAAACTTGGGCACTTTTCAGTCTCTGTATTCATGAAATGAATATATTCCTTTTGAATCACCACAAGGAGCATTAGAGACAGACACAGCCAGTGTGTGTATGTGGTGGGGGGCAGTCTCAGCCCTCTTGACACAGCCAATGTGTGTGTGTGAGTGTGTGTGTGTGTGTGTGTGTGTGTGTGTGTGTGTGTGTGTGTAGGCAGGGACACTCTCAGCCCTCTTGACACAGCCAATGTGTGTGTAGGGGCACTCTCAGCCCTCTTAACAAAGTCAGTGTGTGTTGGACGGGGGACACTTTCAGCCTTTTTGACAAAGCCAGTGTGTGTGTGTGTGTATACACTCTCAACTCTCTTGACACAGCCAATGTGTGTGTGTGTGGGGGGGCACTCTCAGCCCTCTTGCATCGCTAGTGGGTATGGAAAATGATTAAAATTTCTAGAACACAAATTTGTCATTTTCTAAAATATCTAAATATACCTGTATTCCATAGGAAAGAAAGTCTTACTATACATGAAAGAAAAGCATTCCCCAAAAAGCTTGTAAAAGGCAGTTCAGAGCAGTTTTAGTCAGAAACTGGACATAGCCGAAGCATTCACTATTAGGTCTCAAACCCAGGACAAGCTGCTGAGGTGCCTATTAATATATCTAAGGGGACTCTGGCCACCAGGTTCTCCCAGCATCCCTCAGTC
>CABHPP010129796.1:64957-83189 GCA_902168425.1 Peromyscus attwateri | reverse complement strand
TCTTCCCCGGGAGACGGGGCGCCCCCGTACGTCCCGTTTTGTGTGTGAAAATCATTTACTGGTACGGCGACCACCGAGATCCCCCCCCCCCCCCCCCCCCCCCCCCCCCCCGGCTCTCACCTCCTCTCCACCTCTTCTGAAACGTTCCCTGAGCCCTGGCCAAAGACAAAAGAAAAAACTGGGAATGTGCCTGGCTGATCTGAGCCTGATGCAAGTGGATTCCCTGGATCCGACTCAGTCCGAAGCCAGTTTCTCACCACTTCCATACTTAAATCTGTTAAATTCCCTGTTCCTGAGAGGGAGAGACAGGCCAGGGGCTCTAACCCAGACCCAGGACAAGGGAGTGATAAGATGGAGTCATCTGGAAGCTGATGCTAGAGACACCAGTGGGGGAGTGAGGCAAGAGGGGAGGTGAGGGAACCCCCAAACGATGAGCACAGGCATGCAGGGCTGGAGGCTTTTGCCATAAACCCCTATCCCTTGCTGGTTAGGGGCTGTATTCTGGTGGGAGAACTGCCTGGTGTTGCCTACCTCACCAAGGCTGAGCAGGTTCCAGCAGCCTGACTGAGGTCTTGGTCACCAGTCACCAGCCTGGTAGAAGGACACGCTTGAGTACACAGGACCTAGGAATCTGAGAACCAGGTCCAGGGTGCTGATCCTGCGGCTGCTTCTCAGTGAGTCTTGAGTTTTCTAAACCAGTGTGATTTTATCCCGGTGTCCTCGCTGTAGCAGCTGGAAGACTCTCCACAAACATGTGCCACGGGGTCACAGGAATTCCTAGAGCAGTTTAAGGTTACAGAAAAATGAAAGAGAAAGTGTGGGGTCCCTCTCCTCTGAATCGGAGATGCTTTTAGTTAGCAAAAGTTTGGAAGGCTCCAAAAGTCTAGACTGTTTATTTTATATTCTTCCCTGTGTGTATCTGTTCACACATCCAGACAGGAAACCTGCCCCAGACAGCATGGCTGTCCCAGCCAACAAGCTCTCAAGGCAGAATGGGGAGGTTGCCAGAGGTTGAAGCAGGAGGATCGTAAGTTCAAAGCCAGCCTGGGCTATGTAGTGAAACCCCATCTTAGAAAAAACAAGGGTTCAGTCAGTTGAGGTGGCGCAAGCCTTTAATCCTGGCATTCAGGAGGCAAAGGCAGGTGGATGGCTGTGATTTTGAGGCTAAGCAGGTCTACACAGCAAGGCCTACCTCAAAAAAAACAAACAGGGGTTGGGCCTCAGCAGAAAATAAGAAGGAAAGCGGGGGAGAGAAGAAAGGGAAGAAAAATACCCAATATCTAGTCCCCCAAAAGCTGATAAAGGGCAGCCTACTTCTGACTCATTTAATCCAACCCCCAATTCACTTATTTATAAAAATAAACAAATATTTATTGGGCACCTACTGGATGTACAGATACACCCCATGACATTAACAGCCCAGAGGTGTACACGGGGAAGCTGGCACCAGGAGGCGCTTCCTATGTCTGGCACTGAGTCCCATCCCCTATACGTCTTCAGAGGGGCCCTGTCCACACTGCTTGGGGCCCTGTCCACACTGCTTGTAGCCCATGCTCACCAGGCTCACACTGCTGTCCATGGTGTCAGGACAGCACTGTGATGGTACAAGTGGACAGGGTCATAGTGTCACTCACAGCTCCATCTATAACTGCCACCTCTTTCTCATCACAGGGTTTTGGGCTAGCTCAGGAACCTCTTGTTCCCCAGCATCCTGTAACCTCTGGGAAGCTGGACTGCTCCAGGCCAGGACTGCTCAAATTGTAAGCCCGGCTTCTAAATGACAATGCCCAGGACGGACAGGTGACCCACCGACAGACAAGCACATAAGTGGCATTTTTCCAGGCATCCCTGAGCAGTGTCTTGCCCGCTTAGCTGGAAGAGTCTGAAAATGGTCCTGTGTCTCCTACTGGAGAGGACAAAGAAGTTAACCAGGGAGAAGGCATCGCCTGGATTATGAAAGATCCTGAGACATGTCCAGGGAGTGCTGCTGCCCACCTATCACCCCAGTCCAGGTACATGAGTCAACAAGTCACATCACCAATGAAGCCATAAGAGTTCGGCTTCCGAGAATGCAGGAAGAAGGACAAGAACCCATCACTCATCACGGTGAGACTGGGGACCAAGCGGTGAGGAGCGGGCCTGGCAGTGTTTCTGCAGTTCTCACCACTGGTTCTAGCCTGGGTGTTCTTACAGCAGGCAGTGTTTGGGGTGTTTGTAGGGCTCTCCACACCCCACCATTCTCTGGGTGTCCCAGCAGGGAGAAGGAAAATTTGGTTCCCACACAGGTGATTTTTTGTTTGTTTGTTTGTTTGTTTGTTTTTGAGACAGGGTTTCTCTGTGTAGCCCTGGCTGTCCTAGATCTCTCTCTGTAGACCAGGCTGGCCTCAAACTCACAGAGATCCACCTGCCTTTGCCTCCCAAGTGCTGGGATTAAAGGTATGTGCCACCACTGCCCAGCCACAGAGGTGATTTTTAACAATCAAGAATGAGTTGGTTTTTTAATTTTTTATTATATTTAAATTGTTATTGGGGGACACACATGCCATGATGTGCACATAGAGATCAGAGGGCAACTTTCTGGGTCTGTTCTGACCTTTCACCATGTTGGTTCTGGGGATTGAACTCAGGTCATGTGACTTGGGGGCAAACACCTCTACCCACTGAGCCATCTCATCAGCCCATGAGTTGGATTTTGATGAATGTCACTAAAAGTGAATGAATAAAAAACACCATATTGGGGCTGGAGACACGGTTCAATGATTACAAATGCTTTCTGCCCTATCAGATGATGAGAGATCAGTTCCCAGCGCCCAGCTCTTGCAGGTCACAACTGACTATAACTCTGGTTCCAGAGGACACACTGACCTCTGAAGACATCAGCCGTGTGTGCAGACACGTATACATAATTCATCATAATGCTAGATAGCATGATCATAGGCCTAGAGCTGGAGGTTAGGGAGGCCAATTCTTCCACATGCACCTGGTCTGAGCAGAATGGAGAAGCTCCTAAAAACAGTATCAGGACTGGGCTTCCCAAGAGCCGCAGTAGACCACAACATAAACCGGAGTGAAGGAGCGAAGGAGGCAGGCAGGAAGCCCACATGGTGTCCCTCACACCAATGACATCGTCAGAGTCAAGGGGCCTCGAGGGCGCATTTGTGGGAAAGCCAGCAGTGCTGGGGTTTGCTGGCGTTTTGTTGATGTCATTTTGTCATGGAAAGAACCAGAGAGACATACAGGCAAGTGCACTGGATGGAAAGAGAGGTTCTGTGAAGAGCGAGGTGTCCCACAAACAAACAAACAACTAGAAATTATACCAGAGATGGAAGGCGGCCAGTCCTTACTGCCAAGGACCCTGCTTCCTATGGAGAAAACAGGTTTCGTTTACTTGTTTTTAAATATTAAACTTGTAACTCAATGGCTTACCTCTTAAAAAAAGATTTATTTTTATTTTATGCGTATGGGTCTTTTGCCCGCATATATGTCTGTGTACCTCCTGTGAGCCCAGTGCCTGAGGAGGCCAGAAGAGGGTGTTGGATCATCTGGAACTGGGATTACGGACAGTTGTGAGCCACTTTGGGAGTGCTGGGAAGCGAATCCTAGTCCTTTGGAAGAGCAACCTGCTCTTAACCTCCGAGCATGGATGGCTTGTCTCTTTATCACAGAGAAGGAGCATGTGTTCTGTGTTACACGCATGATTAGCCCCTTTTCGTCTGAAGCTAACACGCTCATTAAACCTTCCCTCTGATTTGGCACTTGGCTACTAACGCTCAAATGTGTCTGTAACTGGCCACAGAGGACAAGACTCAGCAAGAGAGGAAAGTAAAGAGAGAGAACTGTGTGTTCAAAGGGACTCTCCTTTCTCCTGCTATGAATGTGGCTTGTGCTACAAATTCCTTTCTCACCGGGAACCACAGACAAAATAAAAGCTTACAAACATAGTGTAATCGGCTATGGTTAAGGGGCCCCTGTACAATAATTGATCTTGTAAAAGCATGAACATGAGCCAGGAACTGGAACAGACTATTGTTATAATCTGTGGACTTGAAGCAGCCACACACCCCAGTACACCTCTGTCTAGCTGCCCTCAATGCCCCCCAGGAATGGGACAGGATGGCCTTTCTGATCACAGAGACAAGGGCGGTGAAGACAGCAGAGCTGGAACTCTGCTGAGATCATGCCTGGGCTTCTGACTGCAGTCAGCCTCCAAGCCCACAGGGTCCTGCCACAGCAGCAGCTGCCAGGGCTAAGCCTCCCCAGCCATCGCCGTCACCAGCACCAGCATGTGCCTACGCCATGGAGTCACCACTTACATCTTCAAACATGTCTGCAATCAAGGCAACAGGGAGGCTAGTGGCCCCGTTAGGCTACAGTGAGCAGTTAGCTGAAGAATGTCAGGGGATGATAAGCATGGTCAGCCATTATCAGGATCCTCAGGGGGCTGGGGCAGGAGTCTAGGAAAACAAGTCTCTTTAGTCCCTGGAATGCAGAACTCAGAGCCTGCCACCTGGCCCGGGTTCCCACAGCCTGGTCACTCTATCTCTGAGACTCCTGGGTGACCCCAGTGGCTCCTCACCTCTTCAAGGAAAGCCTGACATTTCTTTACCAGGTAAAAGGCCAGACTGATGAAATCCCTTCAGCTAATTCATGCAGACCAGCTGCGTGTGTGTGTGTGTGTGTGTGTGTGTGTGTGTGTGTGTGTGTGTGTGACTGTTTGTGTATATGTGGGAGTATGTGTGTATATGTGTGTATGAGTGTGTGAGTGTGTGATCCTGAGTATATGAGTGTTGTGTACATGATTGTGTGTGTCTGTGTGTGCACATTGTTGTGTGTATATACGTGACTGTGTGTTAGTGTCAGTTTATGTGTGTTTGTATAAGTATTTATGGGTGTTTGTGTTAAGTACGTGACCGTATGTGAGTGTGTGCTTCTGAGTGTGTTTATGAATATATGTGAGTATGTCTGTGTGCATATGTGCATGTGTGTATACCACATCCCCCCTACACACACATAGAATGAATTAACACGAGAGGTCATGTTAGCTCAGAGCTTTTAAACCAACACACAGGTGTCAGGCTCGTTGCCATGGAGAAGTGAGAAACCACTGGGGTAATCCAGGACTCCCTCCAATGAGAGGCAAGTCCCACGAGGCTCTCTGAGGAGGCCTAGGAGTAATAGGCATTTTAATGTGGCTAACATGCCTGCCTCTGAAGAAGGGTGAGTGTGTGGTGTGTGTATGTACAGATCAGGATGTATATTGTGGGCGTGTGTGTGTGTGTGTGTGTGTGTGTGTGTGTGTGTGTGTGTGATAGTTAATCTCGGTTGTCAACTTGGTGAGATCTGGAATCACCTGAGAGACCTGTTGCTGGGCGTGTTTGGGGGGATTATCTTGATTGCATATACTGAGGTGGGAAGACCCGCCCACTGTGAAAGGGAAAGAGATGGAGGTGGATGGCAGGTTAAGGGTAAAGGTGCAGGGGAAGGGGAATGGGAAATCCAGAGAAAACGCTGCCCTCTTCCCTTGGCTGCAGGACGGTGAGCAGGAGTGAGGCTGAGGTAGAGCAGGAGCTGGGCCCGGCCCTGAATTACAAACACGTGACTGGTGCTTATGACGAGCACCACCGAGCTTCCACAGGACTTTTAAAATAGCTGCATCATGTCTGTACCATGGCCTCATCAAAATGCATCTGATACCAGTTACTTACTTTGCAGAAATAAAGTTTTAAGGGAAATCTGATGATCTTGTTCTGCAAATGAAAGAAAAAAAATCGATGTTACTTGCCATAAATAGAAGCGTCCAAAACAAAGAAGCCGCAGAAGTCACTTCACCAGCGGGAGCCATTGAGGACCCAAGCTGAGACGGCTCTGCTTTGCCAAGGGCCGGAAGCCTGAGCGGGCAAGTCAAGGCAGCCCCCAACTGAGTTTCTCTGTCCGAAGTCCAAAAGACAGACTCATGAGACACCATGTATCTGCCTGCTGGCTCAGGAGCACCCCAAGTCATCTCATGCCCCTTAGAGGTACCCCAGCCACTCTCATCAGTGAGTTTCAAAACACATTTTTCGGTTTGCTGATCAAGGTGCACAGAGGTCTCAGCACCAGGTGGCAAAAGTTTCGTATTTCTTGTTGCTTTGGAAGCTAGACAGGAAGTGCACATGGGTGTTTTCTGAATTGGGCTGAGTGTGGATTTTCTGTTTACACACTTGCTCAACAAATGGCCATACAGTAAGAGAGAGAGGCAGCCTGGCTGTCAGGACCTCCTCACGTGGAAGGCTGAGGCAGGAGGATCAAAAGTTCTGAGACCAGCCTGGTTACAGACATGTTAAGTCCAGCCTGGGCTACACAGTGAGTTCCAAGTCAATCTGAGCTATGATTCCGTGCCTCTAATAATAACAATAATGGATGGATGGATGGATGGATGGATGGATGGATGGATGGATGGATGGATGGATGGGTGGATGGGTGGATGGGTGGGTGGGTGGGTGGGTGAATGGGTGGGTGGGTGGATGGGTGGGTGGGTGGGTGGATGGATGGATGGATGGATGGATGGATGGATGGGTGGGTGGGTGGGTGGGTGGGTGGATGGATGGATGGATGGATGGATGGATGAATGGATGAAATCACAGAGTGCCTGGCCTCATGGCCCCTCCTGATCACTTGCCCCCATTATAATATCTGTTGTGAATGCTGCTGCCCAAGGTCACTGTAGAGAGACAAGAGATGGGAGGGAGCTGAAATGGACAGTCACATCTATCTTGTGGCCACAGTAAAGGAAGAAACCGATGGCATGGGACTCAAAGGACCAGGCCTGCTACCAGGTGAGAGATTCCAGGGGCACCCCTCTTTGCTGCTGGCATCTCACACCTTCCCACTTCTATTTAGGACTCCGTAAGACAGACATCAGAGGCACAGGCACTGGTCTGCTGAACAGAACTTTAGGATTATTTAGATCCACTTTTGTCCTACCAACAGGGAAACTAAGGCCCAGAGAGGAAGCTATCTACCCATGCATGACCTCAGGACAAGGCAAGTTCCCTAAATATTCTCCTTGGTCAGTGTGGCCCAAATTGTTTTGTTCATCTTTCAAGACTCAGACCGGCTCTTCATTCATGCATCCATCCATTCATTCATACATATACATACATACATACATACATACATGTATCCATCCACCCACCTACCCACCCACCCATCCATGCATTCATTCATCCATCTATGCATCCATCCATTCATTTTATTTATGCTCCTGGACTCCTTGGTAGGTGGGTCAGGAGTCTGCCAGGAGAACTCCTTATTCTCTCACTGAACTGAAACCACATCAGCACAGAGAGCATCCGTGCTCACGGAACAGTCTTCCCTGGGCAGCCCAGCCCCGTCGATCTTAAATACCTGTTATGGGCCATTTGCCTGACCCTCTTTCTGCACTCCTGGTGTGACACAAAGGTCCCCACAGGGTGCCTGTTTGAACAACTGGCCCCCAGCTGTCAGTGGCTCTGTTTAGAATGTAGCTGGAGAGTTTTCTCTCCGGGTCCGCCAAGCTCCGGCAGTCTGACAGCCCACTTATAAAATAAACACATAGACGCTTATATTATTTAAACTGTTTGGCCTAATGGCTCAGGCTTCTAGCTATCTAGTTCTTACATCTTAAATTAACCCATTTCTATAAATCTATACCTTGCCACGTGGCTCGTGGCTTACTGGCATCTTCACATGCTGCTTGTCATGGCGGCGGCTGGCAGTGTCTCCCAATTCGCCTTCCTGTTCTCTCAATTCTCCTCTCTGTTAGTCCCGCCTATACTTCCTGCCTGGCCACTGGCCAATCAGTGTTTTATTTATTGACCGATCAGAGCAACACATTTGACATACAGACCATCCCACAGCACTAGAAGGTTGTGGAATCTTTAGACGGTGGAGCCTCGATAGAAAAAAACAGATCCCTGGGGATCAGGTGTTGACGCCTCATAGCCCAGCCCCTCTTCCTGTTCGCTTTCTGCTCCCTGAGTGTGGATACAGTGTCACCAGCCAGCCTCCTGTCTCTGCCACCACGCTTCCCTGTGACCTCCTTCCACGTCCTTCCTTACCATGAGGGGGACCACCCTCAGGAATCATAAACTGGAATAAACTCTGTCCTTACAGTTGATTTTGTTGGAGTATTTATGACCCTACCAGGAAAAAAAAAAAAAAAAAACAGACGGACCCCAACCCCCATGAGACTCACATGTGTGTACGTGTGTGTTTCTTCTTCACAGAGGAACTAGGGAGGATATTGAAGCTGAGGGGAGAAAGAGTGATCTGGAGAGGAGAAAAAGACCCTCAGGGGACAGGTGCTAGGCTGTGGTATAGCTCTGGGCCCACAGCCTGCAGTCCTCCTGCTGGACAGCAGTCTCACCCTCCCTGGCTGGTGAGGTCCCTGGTGGGAGATGTTATGACTTGGATATAAAATGTCCCCCACCACTCGCGTGTTTGAATACTTGATCCGCAGTTGGTGGTGCTGTTCTGTGGTGCTCTGGAAACTTTAGGAGATGGGGCGCCGATGGAGGGAGTGGGCTGCTTGGGTCTTGAGAATTATAGTAGTCCTGTGGTGGTCTGAATGAGAATGGTCCCCATAGGTTTGTATATTTGAATGCTTGGTGCCCAGTTACTGGAACTGTTTGGGAAGGATTAGGAGGTGTGGTCTTGTTGGAGAGGATGTGTTCCTGGGGGTGGGCTTTGAGGTTTCAAAAGTCCACCCCAGTCCCAGGCTCTTTTTCTCAGCCTGCAACTTGCAGATCATATGAGTTCTCAGCTACTGCTCTCAACTGGGATGATCACAGACCCTGAAACCATAAGCAAGCCCCAATTAAATGCTTTTCTTTTTAAAGCTGACTTGGTCATGGTGTCTCTAGAACAATGAACAGTGACTCAGACAGACCCTGTCCTAGGTTGTTTTTTGTTTTTGTTTTTGTTTTTTGTTGTTTTTTTTAATTTTGTTTTTCCTGTTGCTTCAATAAGTATTCTAACAAAAACAACTTACAGGAGACAGTTTCTTCCGGCATGCAGCCCCTGCGGGATATAGATTACTGTGGCAGTGAAGGCCACGGCAGAAGCATCCACACTCAGCAAACAGAAAGTGAACAGGAAGTTGGGTGGGGCTAAAAAGCCTCAAGGCCCACCCCAGTGACCCACTTCCTGAAGTGAGGCTCCACCTTTTAAAGGTTCCACAACCTTCTCAAACATCACCAGCAGCTGGGGATCAAGTGTCCAAACACGTGTGCCTATGGGGGACATGTCACACTCAAGCTACAATAAGCCCAGCCGGTTTCCTGATCTGAGGAGATGTGAAGACTACAGCCTTGAATGCCATGTCATGCCTTCTCCGCCATGATGGACCACACCCTCTTACGCTGTGAGCCAGAATAAAGCCCACCTCACAGAGACAAGAAAAACAACTAGGGGGCTGGAGAGATGGCTCAGAGGTTGAGAGCACTGGCTGCTCTTCCAGAGGTCCTGAGTTCAATTCCTAGCACCCACAAGATGGCTCACAACCATCTGTAATGGGATCTGATGCCCTCTTCTGGCACGTAGGCATACATGTAGGCAGGACACTGTATACATAATAAATAAATAAATTTTTAAAAAAGAAAAGAAAAACAACTAAACAGAACCAAGGGAACAGATTTCCTTTGAGGGCTCTGTCTTTACACAGGCTAGGGAAACCCAGTGACAGCCCCGCTTCCAGGGCCCTCCTCCCCCACTGCCCTCACTCTGACGTTGCCACACAACCAAGCAGCATGTTCTTACACAGCATCTTCTGAGAGCTCAGTGAACATCCCATCAGCTCTGTCCTCTGGGGAGCATGGACTCAGACACCGTATGTTGTTTCTATCACTCCATGATAGTTCCCAAGTAAAGGTTGCTCCAAGGCTCCTCACCTCTGGGTCACAACCAGCTCTGAGACAGACTTCTCCATCCACTGGCGTCTCCTGCAGGAAAAGGCCATTTGACAGACTGAAGCTCCACCCCACCCCCACCCCCACCCCCGCCCCCACCCAACTCACATCTGTCTTTCTCTGATGTTGGTTTGTGCTTATTCTAGGGTCCTGGGTAGGAGAGGGACTATAAGGCAAAGTCGGTATTTAGGCATAAGGAGCCGATTGTCATCTGGGTGTGGTGTGTGTGTGTGTGTGTGTGTGTGTGTGTGTGTGTGTGTGTGTTATGTGTGGAGGTCAACAGGCAGCTTCACATCTTTCTCAGTTGCTCGCCACTTTATTTTTTGAGATAGTGTCTCTCATCAAACCTCAGGCTCGCTCACAGGATAGACTGGTTAGTCAATGAGCATCAGGGATCTGCCTGTCTCTGCCACCATCACCGCCAGCCGAATTCTGTGGTTACCGACATGAGCCACTGTGCCCAGCTTTGACATAGGTTCTGGGGACCCAAACTCTTCAGGCTTCACAGCATCTCCCCAACTTCAACACTACCTTTTGAGAGAGGAAGAGAGCATGGTTCCTGGCAGAGTTGTGGGAAAGTTGGACCAGCAACAGATTCTGAAAGGGGACATTGGTCTGGCTATGTCTCCTGCTAGGACACAGCTGTCCATTTCCTCTGGCATCTGCATTCACCTGGTATACCTGAGTTCCTAGAAACAGCACTCCTGCTCCAACTGCCTCACAGGCCCGGCTCTGCCTCTGTAACTAGAGAGGCCTGGGGCTTCTGCTCCTCATCCCTGCTTGCGCTGCCTTTCCCTGCCTCAGGACTGAATGTGGATTCTGTTACTGGCCACGACCCAAGCAATGTCCCAGACTTGTGAGCCACAGAGTCTTGTGCCTTTGAAGGGTTCTTACAGGACATCTCGGGGTAACAGCATGGCCCCAGAAACCCAGGGGTTTGGGGCTACAGAAACATCAAGCTTGGCATGAGGAGAACCCCTCAGGGACCAGGATGTGGAGAGCTGCAGGCACATGGAGCAGGTGGGGGACAATGCTCAGGTCCTGGCACCTTGACTCAGGTTCTCAGCTAAGATTCCATCTCCCAGCATATCCCGCCAATGGTCATGTCACCCGCTGCCCCTCTCTTGCCCGGGGCCTCCTGCACACTGTGACCTGAGGGCTCATGGGTTCTGCCCTCCTGGAGCAGGGAGTGTTGGCAGTTGGGTTGATTTGCATATCTGCCTGCAAGGTCCCTGGGGCTCACAAATCAGCTGCAGAGAGCATCTCTCCTAGCCTAGCTCACACAGGCACTTGGCTCTATCCCCAGGAAAGCCATCTCAGAGGAGGTTAGATTCCCTGATTCTGTGGGGTCATGTCACACATCAGTTCCCTGAAAAGAGACAGGGAGGGTCAGGCCCCTGCCCTCCTGAGCAGTCACTAGGATCCCACTGTTGCCGGGAGGGGAGTGGGGCGGGGATGAACAGGCTGTAATCAGAATGGTAAATTGCAGCCGATACAGAATCCAGCCTTGGGATACTTGGGAAAACCATGGTGGGGGTGTTGCAAAGCTGGTGACGAGGTAGAGACAACGTGGGGGCATCAATGAGACGGTGCTGTAAACGTGCCTGGGTCTGCAGCACCCCACAGTGGGGAGGCCACCAGGGTGAGTCTGCAACAACCAGGAGCCAGATGCTAGCCACCTGCCATCTCAGACTCCATCCCAAGATTGTTGGGAGTCAAAGACCAACTCCTGAGTGCCTGAGCAGAGCCTTGCTTGGGTTTGGCACAGAGCAGCTGTGGCCAGCACATCTAGAAAGCACTGCCGGGGCCGCCTGTCACCTTTATTTTGGTGGCCTCAAGGCAAGTCCCTGTCTGGTCCTGAAGAGGTGAGACAAGGGGCTACCCCCTGCAATGGGATCTCCGAAACTGAACTACAAAACATATCCAAATAGATTTGCTTAGATCTTTTCAGCAAATACTGTCTGTGCCCTGAGGATTTGGTGGCAGGTGCACAGGATGCCCACCAGTGAGGTCACAAGACCGATGTCTCCAAAAGCCATTTGGCAAATGACATGGACATGCTTGCTCCCCAAAGCACTGGCTGAGCATACAGGAATTGTCTTAGGGAAGTGCCCACGAGCACAAAGGTGTAGCATGCTCATTACAGTGTGAGCTGTGATCTGGACCAGCAGGTTGTCCTTCAGGGACAGGCTCCTAAGAGGGAGGGCCATGAGGTGAGAATATAAAGAGGATGGGGAAGTTGGGGTCAGGAGATCTTGCACAAGCTGATGGTTTATACTAAGCAAGTTTATTAAGAGGTCCAGTATATTATATACTACTTGTGGGGGAAATGGGACAGAGTCAGAAGCAAGCTAACCAAGCAATGTTGAACAGAATGTCTCAAGGGCATCACAGAGTGAGCACATAGCAACCTTGGGACTGATAACCACAGACCCCTATGGTGGGCAGAGTAAGTATCTCAGGATCCAAAGCCACAGTTCCCTCAAGGTCCTGGCTCCAGGCCATTACTGGCTCTGCCAAGCATATTCCTGGCTTTAGAGAAGGAGTTGTGCTCCTCCTCCATACATCAGGGCCTCAGGGGAAGCCTCAGGTCACTCTGCCCTCAACAAGATGTAACCAAGAAGCTTAGACACTCTGTGGGCTGCAGATGTCCAGCCATGCAGGACCGAAGCGCAAGGCAGGGACGCTTTAGATGAAGGGACGCTGGAAGAAACCTTTGAAGACCCTAACATGAAATTGTCAACATCACAGAAAATGCTGGTATTATAAGAAGTGGGAAAAATAACACAGAATGCACTCCCATCATAGACCAGAGAGCTGGTGAGCAACATTCCAACAGAGCTGAGCTTAGTGGTGGTCACTGTGATGCCACATGGGAGCCAAGGTAAGTCAAGACTACACAGTGAGACTTTGTCTCAAAAGGAAAAAAAGGAAATCGAGCAGCAATTATGCACAGTTCTTCGTTTTCTTCCCTATAACTATTGGCATGTCCCCAGATCATACAAATATGATGGAGTCGTCCCAAATCAGAGCAAAGAGTTGCTCAAAGTTACCCACAGCCACCTGCCATGACTATTCTTGGTTGTCAATGTGACTCCTTCTGGAATTAACTAAAACCCAACCGGCTGGGTACACCTGTGAGGGATTTTGCTCTTTGACTGCTTGCTCTCACTCTCCCTGGCAAGTCCATTCCTTCACTGGCATTAGAGCCTACTTCTTTGAGATTCCGGTGTACACTGAAGACCAGCTGAGACATCCAGCCTCGTAGACTGAACGACTACTGGATTCTTGGACCTTCCATTGGTAGACAGCCATTGTTGGACTAGCTGGACCACGGCCCGTAAGTCGTTCTAATAAACCCCTCCATATATACATGGAGTGGTGGTTGGTATTCATTCTATCAATCCTGTTCCTCTAAAGAACCCTGAATAATACACCACTCCACTGAACAGCATGGTAGTCTTCAGCAATTTCTGCAAAATGGAGGAGACTTCATAAAAGAGACAGGCCCTTCCTTTAATGACGAATGTTTTATTTTCAATAAAAAGTCTGATGTTGAAGCTTATAAGGCAAGTTAAGGGAAGGAGTGCTTAAAGAATTTGTTGCTATGTGGAAATCAGCTGCTTGTTCTTAACTTAGTGTCTCTCTTGTTTCAAGATGCTTGGGAAGGTTTTCTGCTTTTTGTCCACCTGAAAATTCATCAGTTTCACAAATCTGAGAAATAAGTGTATCACTTTGAAAATGTAGCCTTTAAAAAATAGTGTTGAGAACTTTACGATTTTAGCGCAGGATGATTGAATCTGCCCTGTTCCTGAGTTCCCAGCCGAGTTTACTCAGAGTCCCTTGGTCTCTGCTGACCTCCAACTGTTAGTCCCCTCCAGGGACCTATGATGTCCTCGCCTCCCACCCACTGTGTTCTTGTCTTGTTGCTGTGATGTTTGGAGGTCATTGACCTGTGATGCTAGAAGGACCTCTGAGAGGATTAAAGCAAATCATTTATCCAGCCTGGGTGTGGTGGCACACGCCTGTAACCTGCGCTCTTGCGGGGTGGAGGCAGGAGGACCAGAAATTCAAAGGTCATCCTCAGCTATGAATTGAGTACAAAACCAGCCTGGGCTACATGAGAACTTCTCTCAAAAACTAAAAAGAAAGAAAGGAAAAAGTGGGGGGGGGAGGCGTTGAAGATAGAGAGGACAAGAAGGAAGGGGAGGGAAGGAAATATAAAAACAAAGCATTTGGATATATATTTCGCCTCTTCTGTATTCCTAATACTGGCACCTGGGACAAAGCAAGGGGGCGGGGGCGTGTTTCAGACCACTTTGTGCTAAGGTTTCTGACCTTTGAAAGGGATGTCAATCCTAACCACCAGGGAACACATGCACTCAGACTGTGGCAGTGGTGGGGACCTCCAGTGGGTATCCCATGCTGTCCAACACGCCAACCCAGCCCTTTCGCTATGAAGACACTGTGACAATGCTGAGTGAACTGGCCATAGTCAGAGCAGCAAATGGCAGGGCTGGGAGCAGAGCCCATGTGGTTTGACTCGGGAGACAGTGTGCTCACCTCTGCAACCTAGGAGTCACACTCACATGGATGCTCATGCACCACAGTGACTGCACCTGACTCAGCTGCTGTTTCAGCCAATGATTGTGGCTTCTCAGGCAGCAGCCTCACAGGACTTCTACTTCCTGCTGGATCCACCTCCTGCTGCTGCCACCAAATCTCTATCGTTCCATTTATCAATAAGACTCAGGAGTCAGAGGCTGGGGTGAAAACCTGCTAGCTCAGAGAGGTTGAGGAGCAACTAGCTGACCTTCCCTCTTCACAGGTATCTCCCAAAGAGAGTGTCCTTCTGCTCTGCCCAACCAAAAATGACCACAACACTAAAAGTCCCTCCCTACTACTTCCTGTGTGTCTCTCTATCCATCTTCTAGATTCTTTCTGACTATGATCACTTTCTGTCAACTAGTCACTGGCTACACTTCCTAGCCCAAAGTTGATTTTATCTAATGACCACAAATTCAAACTTGGGATTCACAGTGTGATAGAATATCCCACAACATCACAGCTGTGTGGGGTCAGCCTACCCCTTCTTACCCTAAAATGTTCTTTGATTTTTCAAAGAGAATGGGGGAAAGCAACTCCCATCATACTTTTAAAAGTCTCTTCCCCTCCCAGGAATGGTAAGAAAGAAAAGTCTGGGTCAAGAAAGGATGAAGAGCTACTCTGGAGAGTTGGAGAAGATTCCCAGGGCCCCATTCTTAAACCCTGGGGAAGGATTTTTCAGAACCAGCCTCCCAGTGGCTGCACTAAATCCTCCAGAACAGAGGAGGCACCAGAGAGATCCAGCCTGAAAGTAGGTCAACAGGTGTAAAGGAAGAGCCTGGAGAGAGACAGACATACCCATTTGGTTCCAATGACGGTGTTTGAGCCTCTGGATGTATCAATGCCTGAATTCCAATTGCCTTTGAACTCTTCAGTTAGGTGAAGCTTTTGAAGTTTTCCTTGCTTGTTTTGTGTTTTCACTCAAGCCAATTGTAACTGGGGCTCTTCCTTTCATCAAGAGAACTCTGGCTAAGACAGACTGAGAAACTCATGGAATTTAATCATATAATTTCTTTTTTAAATCATAAAAATCTTCCCTGACCTTATGAACTTTACAATTCACTGGGGGACAGAGGCAGTATGACACCCTGGAGAGTGAGGGACAAAAGACAAGAGAGGCCACCACTAATGCTGCCTGGGGTACCAGCCTCCAGGCAGCACAGGGCTTGAAGGGAAAGTCACAGCATCGCACATTCTAGACTTTTCTATCTGGGGGGATTGGGAAAAAAGACACTCACTCACTCTCTTGATGGTGTCCTTCTTTATTTGGAGGTGTGGACAGGTTTCAGCCTCTTCTGATGGACTGACTGGATTGGGCTGACTGGGTCAAGGGTGGTACAGCCATACAAAAGCATATTTATAGATTGTTACATAAAGTATTTCCTCATACCAAGGTCCCTAACCTTAATTTACATGTCTTACTGAAGGAGACCATCATATGCCTCCATGACTCTAGTCCTTTATGATGCATTGTGTGCAATACACAATAATACAAGAGCCGCAGGTGTGCCTGAGGTGTCTTGTGACCAAAGTCATGGGATGGCCACAAGGACCCTTCAGCAAAACGAATATTGTTTTCAAGGATTCTTCAAGGTCAAGATATTTCTAAAAAACATCTGTTCATTCTAATACCTATCCTATACAATGATTCTGCTATGTTCCTACAGAGTACGGGTAAAAACATGTTTTTCATCTCCCTTACATGATTAAAAACAAAGTCATACCAATATCCCATATACATTTACATCTAAGTAACTTATTACAGATAAACAGAACACGAACAGAGAGAAAGTATTTTTTGCAGCCAACTCTTTTGCTGGCAGGCTGCATACTGTGTTTACAAGGAAAGAATCAGTCATTTTACTGTTTATCTTGAAAGTTAATAATATAAGGAATCTTAAAGGAATCTTTTGTGTGTAAAAGATAGTCAGCTGTACTTTAGATCTTTAGGGTGTATATATAGTGGTATTTTATTTGTACTGAAATGTGATTTTATTGTATGTTAATAAATAAAGTTGCCTAGGGGTCAGAGCTATTAGCAAGCCATAGCGAAAGCTGGTTGTGGTGGTGCACGCCGGTAGGATTTGCTGAAGGAGGCGCACGTCTTTAATCCTAGCACTTGGTAGGCAGAGCTAGGTAGATCTCTGTGTGTTCAAGGATACAGCCATCATTGGAGACACACGCTCCAGTGTGTGTCTGGAGGTCTGTACAGACAGGCGGTGATGAGGCAGTCACGTGGTTGGGTTTACAACCAATGAGAGGGCAGAACAGAGAGTGTATTTAAAGACAAACAGACAGGAAGTAGCTCTCTTTCGGAGAGGTCTCTTGGCTGAAGAAGCTAGCTGCAGCAGGCGGGTAAGGCTCTTAGCTCTGACCTCTTGGGCTTTTATCTTTACATTGGCTCTGTGTTTCTTAATTAATAAGACGGTTGGTTACATCTACATGTATACCCACTTATCAATAGTTTCTTGTATCAGGAAATTGAGGACAGGAATGGGTACAAGGTGTTAATCATCACCTTTGATCATCAACCAACCTTAACAGTTGGGCTGCTTTGTTTTTACCTTAGCTATGTGTCCTTGTGGACATTAAATTGTTTTTTTTTTTTTTGGTTTTTCGAGACAGGGTTTCTCTGTGTAGCTTTGCGCCTTTCCTGGAACTCACTTGGGAGACCAGGCTGGCCTCGAACTCACAGAGATCCGCCTGCCTCTGCCTCCCGAGTGCTGGGATTAAAGGCGTGCGCCACCACCGCCCGGCCATTAAATTGTTTTGTATGGTTTTTTTTCATCTTGAAACTATTGTCAAAACATCTGATCTAAGCTGAAGTTATTACAAGGCTTTGTTTCAGCTAATGATGCACACCAAAACCTGTGACTGCATCTTTTTAGCATTAAGAGAATTAGGGCCAGCCTGGCTCCCAGAAAATTCAACTGTTTTCTTTTATCATTAACCTGAGCTGTGATCTAAAGTAGCTCCTTAGGTGGAACTCATGGGCCTTAGCTGTGAAACATATCCTTGTATATACTTTTATTCATCAAAGCTCTGTATAAACTAACATTATTATCAATTAGACAGGACAGCTTAGGGAGGAAGTCATCTTCATAATAATTTGCAGGTAAAAATGCCCAGTAGAATGGGATGTTTCCATGAGATAAACACATTACCTTACAGGCAGTGGGAAATTTCCCCACACCCAATTCAACCACCCAGATACCAGAGAAAGATGGCAACAGCAAACATGTAAAGGCACAGCAGAAGCAAAAACTATTCTGGGGTCTGTGGTCTCAGAGGGCCTTACCCAACTGAGATTTATCTATCAGGGGGTTGCCTCCTGGTGGACCCACACCCTGAACCTCAATCACCACCTGCTGCTCCTCTGACAGGGCCACTGGCACACCAGCAAATGGCCTCCCCCAGCTTGCCCTCTGTGAATTGACCTGAGGCACCATGTCCCTGAGTGCCCAGCCAGGTGCTTGTGAAACAATCCAGCTTCACCCCCTTCCCACTTCCCTTCTCTTCCTCTGTGACCCCTGGGTGGTACCCTCATGGAAGCATCCTGTATCCTCAGCCTCTGCTGAGATTTGGGGGGAAAGATGCTCTGTCCTCCTCACACAGTAACACATGTGGCTGTGAGGAGACCTTGGGCACCACACCCAGGCAGGTCCAGGGTTGTAACACAAACAATAATGGGTCCAGCCTAT
>CABHPP010129796.1:52301-64857 GCA_902168425.1 Peromyscus attwateri | reverse complement strand
GTCCCCCCTGCTCTCGGTCCCCCCTGCTCTCAGTCCCCCCTGCTCTCTGTCCCTTCTGCTCTCAGTCCCTCCTGCTGTTCTCTCATCATTCTACCCAGTTCTTTCCATCTCCATCCTCATCTTTGTTCTTCTCCACCAAACTACAAAGTAAACTCTCAGGGACAAGTAGTCTGATAAGAGTTACACTTGGCAAAGACTTAGTCATCTTAATTGGTGATTGACAACAGCTGTAGGTTGTGAAAAGTTCTGGCTATCTCTTAAAGGGACAGCTACAAGGGTTACAAGGAAAGAAATTAAACCAATGAGAGATTTAAGGAAAAGGCAAAGAATATGTGTACTGTTTTATGTGATTAATAATATCCAGACATGGTTAGTCAGTTAACAGCCTTTTTCTGTTAGTCACCTGGATCTCAGGATCTATACATAATTAGTCTACTGAGCCTAAAATCCTGCATTAAAAACTGGTGTAGAAATAAATACAAAGTGTTAATTGTTATTTGAATCAGAGTGGGGAGGTGCCGGTGGAGGAAGCTGAGGGCAGCATAGGTGCTATTGTTCTCTTGAAGGACAAGATATACCAAGGCCAGACACCTGCACTATCACTTCTGGGTCACTAGAATTCTTCTGAAGGGTTTTGATCTAACAAGGCCATGCACCTGCAATGCCGCTCTGTGAAAGTTCTATGAAGACACTTTGTCTGGTCAATATTTACCTTGTTAGTGGCTAAGGATGGAGAGCAAGACCTCTAAGTGTCTACAGTTTACATGGAACAATAGACCTAGTATGAAGCATATTTTAGTATGTTTCTATTCATATAAATTGTATAGTTAAATAAGAAACCATCTTCTAGACTACAATTATGTGTGCCCATAAGATTGAGACACAGTCATGAGATTACATGTACACATAACATGGAGATGCACGGTAAATGGGGAGAATCATAGCTGTTATTACACAAGAAGTTTACAACAAGAAACAGCCAGTTAATTCAAAAGGCAGTAATTCCATAACACTTTGCATGATGGCTTCCTCTAACAGACCCTTAGTTCTGATAGGTTGACCTTCTGAACTCTAGCTGTCACTGCTGTATACTCTCATGGATTTTTGCTACCAGCGGCTCTCAATAGGATTGGTCATCCCAGTGTGTAAGGAAACCTTGGGGAGGTCCAGAGTTGGTCACCCCAGCGTGTGCTCCTGATAGAACATTCTTTCTCTTCTCTATTCTGAGGATAGCTTTGTTGCTCTACCTCTCTATGTCACCTCCTCTCTGAACCATGAAGACAATGAAAATATAATAGTTCCTCCTACCTGATCCCCTCTCTTTGATACAGGATCTACCAATATAGCCCTGGCTGGCCTGAAACTCACTATGTAGACCAGGTTGGTCTGGAACTCACTATGTAGACCAGGCTGGCCTCGAACTCACAGAGATCTACCTGCCTCTGAGACCCTAGTGCTAGAATTAAAGGTGTGTGCCACCACACCCTACAGCCTCCCACACCCAAAGCCACCCTTCAAAAGTTTCTCATACCACATCTCATCGACTTAATCTGACTCATTTACCCACAGATCAGTCACTCCACTGGCAAGTGAGAAAGCTGGGTTTGGCGTGAACCAATTACTCTCCATTTGCTGGTATGGGACAGCTCATTTCTCCCCAAATCTGAGCAAAGCTGGGATCAGTTTGGAAGGAAGGAAGGCTGAAGTCTGCACCAGCCATTAACCCCATGACCCATGGGGCCCCCACTCCAGTCTCAGCATAAATGAGCAACGAAGCTGGGTAGTGGTGGTGCACACCTTTAAATGCCTGCACTAGGAAGGTGGAGGCAGGTAGATCTCTGAGTTTGAGGCCAGCCTGGTCTACAAAGCAAGTTCCAGGACAGCCAGGGTAACACAGAGAAACCCTGCCATGAAAAACCAAAACAAAACAAAATAAATGAGCAATGGACTTGAAAATGACAAGGGAGAGCTCAGCAATTTTGAGCCCCTCACCTGGGACTGTTTGCTCCTAATCTAGAGGCTCAGTTCTCCCCAGCACCCTTCCCAGCACCCTGGAACAAGGGTCTCCTCCAGGGACACCAGGTCCACCCTCCATCTCTTTTATCTTGTGCTAGGGGACACCAATGACCTTTGACACCATTCTGCACTCAGCCTGTGTGGTGCTGATCTGATGACATGGGCTCTGCCATGTCACCGCCACAAAGACTCCACAAAAGCCCAGTCAAAGTTAAACACTGAGGAGGGGCAGCCCTGCTTGCCTGACACTCTTAAGTGGCTTCTTATTCACAGGGACACAGATCAGGACCCGGCACCCGCAGACAGGCTCATACATCACCTGCTCCTTCACGAGCGGCACCAAGCTCTGATTTTCCTGATGGGCAGTTGATGCGGGAGGGAGAGGATGTCTGTGAATGTGAAATTGTGCTGCTTACCTGCCAGGGACCTTGAACTTGAGAGCGTCCTTCCCCACAGTGGGGCAGGCGGCCAGCATGGCAGGGATGCAGTCAAGTTACACTCATGGGCATCGAGAGAGCAAGTTGGGGAAGGCAAGGAGTCGATGCCAAGCCAAGAGGCCTCTCAGGGCTTCAGGGTCACCGGGAGAGAAGATGTCAACAGTACAGCTCCAGAAGAGACAGACAGGAAGGGCCACACGGGGGACAGAGGTCATTAGCTTGGGCAATGGGCTGGCTCTAGACTCTGCAGGAGGGAAGCTCGTCCTGGCAGGAAACAGCATGTTTTGTTCTGTCTCAGGAGCCATGATTTTCAGATGATGCCTCAGGATGGATCCTTCAAGGACGATGGATGACCTGAGGAGGCTCAGGTGACAGTTCCTCCTCAAGGAGAAGAGGGAAGGCGGCAACAATCCAGCTCTTTTGAGCAGAAAAGCATTGTTCGGAGACAGTATCACCCAGTTTGTAAGAATGAAGGCCGAGGAAACAGATATGGCTTGCCTTCTTCACAAATAAAATTTAATTAAGGGAATCTTCAGCAGGGCTTGCCGTGCAGCCCAGGGAAGGTGACAGGCTGAGGAATGAGCCTCCTTGAAATGCGGCCACCATGCATTGCCCCTTAATTATTCATGGGCACCCTTGATGTAGCTTCACTAACTTTTAGTTAACTCATCAAAAGAAAAAAAAAATGTGTTCAGCTAATGTGTCCATTTATTTTGTTTCTACATTTTTAATTTGTGTGTGTGTGTGTGTGTGTGTGTGTGTGTGTGTACGAGCACACATTCACATGTACTCACACACATATAGAGGTCAGAGGACAGTCTTCAGGAGTCAAGTCTCTCTTGCCACCATATGGTCTCAGAATTCAAACTCAAGTCTCCAGGGTTGGTAGCAAACACCAATCCCCACTGAGCAGTCTCACCACCTGTGACCAGCCCTTTGCCTCCGTGTGCTGCTCGTGTTACTTAACGATGTAGTTAACTGTGTACTTCTGTAATGTGAAAGGACCTCTTAAGAGCTGAAGAGAAAGGAAACTGAAGCCCAGACAGAGACAGATCTCAGAAGAACAAACTCCAGCTTCCCGCGCTGGAGATCCACCCCCTAGACAGAAAAATACAAAAAGATTCAGTGTAGAATTATTCCTAGTAGGCCAGAACAAGAAACAAAAGTTATTCTAATTCTTTTTTTTTTTTTCTTAAGACAGGATCTCATGCAGCCCAGGCTGGCCTTGAATTCCCTATATACATGCAAACACACACATATACATGCACAGATGTGCACACATATCCACGTAGATGGATGTCTTAGATGAGTCATGGTCATCCTCCAGAAAGGATACATAACACTCACTGGACGGCTCTGAACACATGGACCAAGAATTTGTTAAAAACCAAATGGGAGGGCTGGAGAGATGGCTCAGAGGTTAAGAGCGTGGGCTGTTCTTCCAAAGGTCCTGAGTTCAATTCCCAGCAACCACATGGTGGCTCACAACCATCTGTAATGAGATCTGGTGCCCTCTTCTGGCGTGCAGTCATACATGCTGTATACATATTAAATAAATAAATCTTTAAAAAAAAAAAAAAAAAAACCAAATGGGAAACAGAACTGAACCCCGCAGAAGGAACGAGACTGTGGGTGGACCGTGGGCTGACTGTGGCAGCCAGGCCTTTTGCCTAACCTGAGAAAACCCAGCACCTACTGCAGCTGGTGCTGAGAGGCAGAACTGGTCTTTGGTTTATTGTTTGTTTCTATGTTTAAAACTCCAGAGGAGAATATCTAGACAGAAGTGACAAATGAGGGGCTTGCTCTTACTCAAATAGGAAGTAGATGAGAAAAAGTAGGAAAGGAAGGCTATGAGTGAAAAACAAAAAGAAATAAAAAGGAAGGTCATGACTGTTCCTCGGGGTGGTGGAGGAAAAGGTTTATTGTAGATAAAAGGGAGAGCGTAGCCAGAGGCAGGGACATCTGGGAGTCCAGAGTGAACCTGACCCTGAGCCAGGAAAAGGGGGAAGGGAGAGGGGAGGGCCAGGAGAGTACAGGGCACACAAAAAGACCAGGTAACCAAAATAGCTGGGTATATAGGGAAGGGCAGCCCGGCAGCTGGGGGAAGGGCAGTCCAGGCCCTGGGCTGGAGAAGCTTAGGGTAGGAGGTGGGGTATGCCAGTCAGAAGGCTCTTGTAACAGGTATGGACTGAGGGATGCTGGGAGAACCTGGCAGCCAGGTCCGCTTTGATATGTTAAGTAGGCATCTCAGTCAGCCTGTGTCCAGGTTTGAGACCTAACAGGCTAGTCCTTCATCCTTGGAAACAATTCAGCCAGAAGGAATTGTTTTGTCTCAGGGTTTGGGAGGTTTGAGTTCCTCGGTAGGAAGGGAATGAGAGAAGACAAGACAGTTCATGGTAGCCAGGGAGAAGAGAGGGGTGAAGAGAGGAGGAGAGGGTGAGGATGAGGGGGAAGGGGGACGGAAGGGGGCGGGGGGGGGGAGAATAAGTCCGTGTTCTCAGACATCCTCTGGTTATTCCTTTTATTCCCACAAGGCCCCAGCCTGTGAGATGTTGTGTCCACATTCAGAGTGAGTCACTCCCTCCATTAACCCTCTCTGGAAACCCCTCATAGATGCACCTTTCTAGTGCCCAGGCTTTTTAATATAATAAAAACATCTCTCTCTACAGAAATCAACAAAATATAAGTCAAGAAAAATGAGACTGTATTTGAGTGTCCACTATGCAAATAATCATGTATTGAAAACCTCGTCTCATGCACACCTGCCTCCTGGCCTCTGCAGGGCTTCGAGTCAGGACCCAGCTCCCCACAGCCCGAACAGGGTTCCTGTGGCCCCTCCACTCACAGAGCCGTCCAGCTCACGTTTTCCAAATGACATCATCCCTGCGGGAGCCAAGTCTCTATTTGAAGCTATTTTCTTTGGCTCTTTGTTTTCCTCTTCTTAGGCCCAGGAAGCAAGGAAGCAATGTTTGCTTCCCACCATGTTAACACCGAGCAGCCCCTTTCCTAGCAGAGCCGCACGCGCTGCCTTAATTACGCGGTTGCTATTGAAACACAGAGTGAGAGACAAAGCCCTTCATTTGGGAGGAAAATTAATTGTACACAAACAAGAACACATTTCATCGTGAATTAGATTCTTCAGCACTCCCCTGGCGGAGAACTTTCTGGCTGCTTCTTTTCTGTCAGACGTTCAGCTTTCTCCTCATCCTCTCTGGGAGATTTTCTTGGCAAATGGAGCAGGCATGGAGGTCCCTAAGGGCTGTGCTGACCGATTCCCTTTACAGCCCCTTCCCTTACACCGAAGCTGCCATTGCTCCAGCCCACCTCGGGCTGTGACCCTGCCAGCAGACAGTCAGTCCCTTCTCCTCAGCCTCTGAGGAGTGACAGCCCTTCAGTCCCCAGGCCTCTGCTCCTCCCCAGCCCCCAGCTTCAGAGGTAAAGAAAAGATTAAGCGAGATGAATCACAGGACAGGGGAGGTAGCATGGGGAACGAGCCTGCTTCCACCGCAACTGCGAGATTTATTGCTGAGTGCTGCAAGTAATGAAACCATCCATCTCCCACCGGCTGGAAAAGGAACCAGTGCAAGTCTGAAAAGGGCAGTGAGGAAATCGGCCTTGTTGGAACAGTAGGTGGCCAGGATGCTCTGTGATCTCGCTGCCCCGGGGATGTGCCCTAGGAGTGCCCTGCAAAGTGGACCCCCCTGACCTCTTAGATCTGCCAGAGGAGAAAAGGGGGTCACTGACATCCTGAATTGCCGCCTGCAGAGACTCAGGGCCTCTGGCCTCCAACGACTCACAGGACCCAGGGTAGTGGAAGTAGGAACATGGGGTGGGAGGTGGGGCAGTGTCAGCCTCCTCCTGTCCAGGGACACACCCACTTACCTGTTACTCATCTAGAAACAATTCAGTTGTTCTCACATCTTGAGAACATCTTAGTAACTCTCTCCGGAACTCACAAATCAGGGATGAAAACACACCTGAGGATTGCCAAAATCAATGACACCCTTTCAGAACTTTCCGTTGGTTTAATGATCTGCCCAGCTGTTAGCATTAAAACTTAGAACTTGCATTGGCCAGAGCCGCAGCAGCAGCAGCAGCAGCAGCAGCAGCAGCAGCAGCAGCAGCAGCCTCTCCTCGATGTTCCCTTTCAGAAGAGCCTGGAAATTGCAGGTTTCAGGTATGGGCCTCTGCAGCCCTGGAACCAGCTTAAAGGAGGTGCCGCTCCTATGCCCACACAGCACCCTACAGCTCTGTGTAGGCCCAGCTCACAAACACACTACAGATCACAGCCCCCGGTGTGTGCATTTCACTCAACAACAGCATCCCCCAAAGGGTACCTTCTGGTTCCTGCACCGAAGTCCCACGCCCCAGCAAAGCCCTCCATCCTGTGTGAACCATCACCTATACGATCCACCGATCCACCGCTGCAGTCTGTCCCCATAGACAGTGAAACAGTGACCTCATTTGCCCCTGCAGGTCCAGGCTCTGCCCTCCTCAACCCTGCTTTGGGCCCTGAAAACTTGATCTCAGTAGTGGCCTCCCAGGTTTCCTAGCCCTCTGGCCTCCACGGGGAATCTGACTGAGGTCTGGAGAGACATACTGCAGCTGGGTGAGGCTGGGATGTCGATCTCCGGTCCTCCTGTTGGTCTGCATCACCTCTGCTGTCCTCAGCCTCCGCTCAGGTGTCCACTCAGTGAGGTTTCAACACTGTTTGAATGCTACCCCAATCACTACCTCCCCCGCATCCCTCTAGCTGCAGCCAGCTGGGGCTTGGTCCTGGGCACAGTTGACTCCTATGGCCCTGTGCTCCTGCATTAATTGTCACTTCATTAGCCTCTCTTCAACCCTCCTTCCTGGCTGAGCTGCATGTTTCCTGACATTTATCCCTTGTCTGGTACACCTGACTGGTCAGTCCTCTCTCATCCATGGCTTCCCTTTCCAATGTTTAGTTACCTACAGAAACCACAATCTAAAAACTGTAGCGTGGAAAATTCCAGAAAAAAAGTAACTCCTAAGTTTTAAAGTTTGTATCGCTAGAAGAAGTGTTGCAGTGAGTCCACACGGTATACACTAGCCATCCCATTGGAACCTGGTAGCCATCTGGGTTATCAGATCCATCAAATGCTGTAGGAGCTGTGATGGTAATCTTGATAATCAGTTTGACAGAACTGAAAACCACAACAGGAACACACCTCCAGGAACATCTGTGAGGACATTTTTAGAAATATTTCATTAAGGAGCAAAGACCCACCCTAAATATGGGCTATAATTCCAGACTGAATAGAGGGAGAAAGCAGGTTGAATGCCAGCATTCATCTCTTTCTGCTTCCTGACTGTACATGCAATGTGACCGGTACCTCAGTACTTATGTTCATGGGACCCTTACTTTATCTAATGACAACCCCACAGTGACACACTGTCAAATTATTATTACGGTGGCTAACCCCTTGCAGGCCTAATCTGTAAAACAGACCTTACTGTAAGTGTGGGGAAAGACATAGCATATTTAGGGTTTGGCTTTAGAACCCATTGGTGATCCTGGAACAGAAGTCCCATGGATAAGGGGACTAGTGTGTTTTTTCTTCTCTTGACAACATTATTACTACCAGAGATACCAGAGAATTTCATCAACTCTAAGTGCCATTGGTGAAGTGCAATACTAATTAGTCTTATTAAATAAAAACTCAGAGTCAGATATTAGGGTTAAAGCTGAAAGATCAGAGAAGCAGAGCAGCAGCCACTGTGGGACTTCTTACCTCTACGAATCCTCAGACTAAATGGGAGGTCTCCTGTCTCTACGAATCCTCATACTGAATGGGGAAGATCCTATCTCTGAAGACGACGTAGTTACAATTATAGTTTTCCTTAGTTATAATAGAAAGTAAATTAGATACAAAACTTTGGACTCACCAAGATAGATGATTAAGTATTTTCTCTAATTTTGCCCAATGCAAATGGATTAGATAGTGTTACTGCAATTCTTAACAACTGTTTTTGTTGTATATAATCTTACTATGTTAAAGTTAAAACCTTCCTTTTAAATTAGACAAAAAGGGGGAAATGCTGTGGAATAGTCCTTCTACACACTGTGAATATGTATTGCTCTCATTAATTAATAAAAAGCTGACAGGCTGGTAGCCAGGCAGGAAGTATAAGCAGGACAGTTATATGGTGATATTTTGTTTGTGCTGAAATGTGATTTTATTTGTATGTTAATAAATAAGTTGCCTGGGGATCAGAGCTAAAAGCAAGCCATTTAGCACACTCACTTAATCTGATCACATGGCAGGCAGAGTCTCTGTGTGGTCAAGGACACAGCCGAGCAGTGACCGGAACCTTTAATCCTAGTACCAACCATAGAGACCTGGAGGTCTGTATAGACAGGCAGTGATGAGGAAGTCATGTGGTTGGGTTTAGAGCCAATGAGAAGGCAGAACAGAAAGGCAATAAAAAGAGAGGACACACAGGAGAAGGTCTCTCTCAGGGGAAGCGACGGCAGTGAGTGGTAAGCTAAAGGGAGTCGTGGCTCTTGCTCTGATCTCTTAGGCTTTAACTCTGTATTTGGCTCTGTGTTTCTTATTTACTAAGACCGTTTAGAATTTCGTCTACATAGTTAGACATAGAGAATGCTGGGAAGAGGAAGGGCAGAGTCAAGAGCTGCCAGCCAGATGCAGAGGAAGCAAGATGAGAATGCAATACTAAGAAAAGGTACCAAGCCATGTGGCTAAACATAGATAAGAATTATGGGTTAATTTAAGTGTAAGAGCTAGTTAGTAATAAGCCTGAGCTACCAGCTGAGCATTTATAAGTAATATTAAGCCTCCAAGTCAATTATTTGGGAAGTGGCTGCTGGGTATTTGGGAGTTGCTGGTGGGACAGAAACTTCTGCCTACAATTGGCTGGGACAATGCCTCTTCAAACGAGGCGACAGTCATAGATCTGAGCATGGAGCTGGAGAAAACTTTGCAGCAATAAAAGGTTTCTATGTGCAATAACCAAAACTGAATTCAAAATCAAGCACATGTCAAGTCCTACCAGCTTCTGACTACGCTGGCTAGTGTCACCTTTCACCTCATCTCTGTAGCCAGCAGGCTGACCAGACATGTGCATTTCACATGGAGCTCATGCCACTGGATGGAAGCCAACGCTGCCCGAGGCCACTCCGTTCAGATCTGAGGACACTGTATGTTATGAATTGTAGTGTTTTGATTTAACGTAACAAAGCTCTTTGCTCTTACAGAAACATAATCATTTAATTACCAAAAACAAGGACTTTGATATTTTTCCTACCAGCATTCCTCAGCATGTAAGCATCAAATTAGTGCATCTTAGAATTACATTGTGTTAAATGGGCAAGCATATCCGTCTCATTGGTATGTAAATTTCCCTGCATCTTTAATAAATGATAAAACCACATACATACTGAAAGATTGCCCTAAAATGAATTTCTTTATTATTTTATAAGAATAAAGGTTTCATCCATGTACCTATAAAAATATACATAAAAAATGTGTGTACACATAAAAATTTCTCAGACCAAAGGGGGTTCCACATGGTACTTGCTGAAGAGCCCTGAGCCTTAAGACTGGCTTCTCACAAACTGCTAAGAACCGCACCGACAATGAACCCCCAGCATATCACCATGGAGATGCATTCCGACTTCAGATATTAGAATATGAAAACAAATTGTGGTTTGTTCTGAATTGTGTTTCTAAATCAACAGAACACGTTATGAAAATGTTCTCTGTGCCCACCTCCCCCGTCAGCTCCCTACACAGTCCTTCATCTGTTCTTTCCTGACGCTTCTAGGTGCTGGGCTCATGGAAGACAGAACACGAAGGGTAACTCCCAGCCTCCACCAGCACTCCTGTTTATTGGGGTGCATGCATCTCCTTCCAAGCATGTCCCACGCTCTCCTCAGCCTGACCCCTAGGTGGGACAGAAGGGGACTGCCCAATTCATGACCTTTGCGTCTCTGCAGCCTCTCTGCTCCAGCCCAGTGTCCTAGCTGGTTGATGTTCCTGCAAGGCCAAGGACTCAGGAAAGCAGGTGGAAGTGGACGTCAGAGTGTATGGATCTGGGATGCAGCTCAGATCCTGTGCCAGCCTAGCATACACGAAGCCCTGGATTCAATCCCCGGCATACGTAAACTGGGCCTTATGGCACATGCCTGTAATCTCAACACTCAAGAAGTGGGAGCAGGAGGTTCAGAAGTTCAAGGTCATCCTTGGCTGCATAGTTTGAGACTAGCCTGGCCTATATGAGACCCTATCAGACAGAGAAGGAAAGGGGGAAAAGCAATGGCCTTCCCAAGACCTGGGGGAGTGGAAATGTCCAGCTTCTTCTAGCTTGCTGCAAAAGGATTTTAAGCCCTTTCTTGGTGTCCTATTTACCAAGAGGCTGAAGGGCCAGTGTAATCCTCCCCTCCCATCACACTTCATCAAGAGCCAGCACTCGAGATAACTTCCTCTCTTCCACATTCACCTCGTGAATTAAATGGCTGTCTCCATTTCACCAGCTGTGCAGGAATCTCCCACCCTCTGGCTCCCCGGGCCCCATGGAAACCTCCAGCAATGGCTTCCGTAGAGCACAGTGATCACTGTCTCTTTTCAGTGTGAAATGCAATCCTGGGTAAAATAAGCTTTTTCATTAGAATAGGAAAAAAATGGGAAATGCCAACCAAGAGGGACAGACAGAAGAGGGGCCAGGGTGAGGGATGGGGACTGTGAGCAGAGGTAGGGATTGTGGGAGTGAATTTAGAGTGCAGAGAAAGATAAGGAAGCCTAAAGCTGCCAGCAGAGCCAGAGGCACGCCACACATTTTTTTTTAAAGGATGTAAAGAGCGAGATCATTAAACCAGTCACCAGGGCTTCCAAGAGATAGTGGCAGTCATTTAATGAGAGGCCCAGTGTCGCACAAATCTAAATTAATTCTTTGCTTGGCTGTTCCCGGGGAAGGATGGGGAAGTGTTCGCCAAAGTAAAAGATAACCAAAATATAATTTTTAGCAGAAGCAAAGTGTGTGTGTGTGTGTGTGTGTGTGTGTGTGTGTGTGTGTGTGTGTGCAGAACTGGGGAGAGTAAAGAGACACGCAGTGGGAGGTGGGCAAAATGATAAAGGGAAATTGATGTGATACGATGTTTTTTGTGGGTTTTGGATGGTTTGTTTGAGATAGGGTCTCATGTCACTCAGGCTAGCCTCAAACTTCCTGTGTGCTCAGGGATGACATTGAACTCCTGATCCTCCTGCCTCTGCCTCCAGAGTGCTGGAGTTACAGGTGTGTGCTAACTCACCCCTTTTACTCTGGAACCCAGGGCTTCTTGCTTGCTAGGCAGGCCACTGAGCTACACCCCCAGCTGTCATCCACTGCTTGACATCCGGTGGAGTTTCTCTGACAGACACTCTAAGCACCCTCTGCAGCCAGCAGGAGAGTTCCGTTCACTCTCTTTTTGTCCTGAGTCCTGCACCCCTGCTGTCAGTATGGGATCCCCACTCACTGCTCCCAAGTTCCGTGTTCTCCCGCACCCTTGGCTGCTCACTTTTTCCCACTTAAAGCTGAATATCCCAGGACTGAGATGGGATCACAGGATGAACGCATGAGAAGGGCACTCACTACATTCTCCACTGATCCTTCCCTGGTTCTTCCGACATCTAAGAAAACATGTTAATTTGGTGCTAATATGTCTTTAGCAGCTTCTAAGCCTAGTTTATCATCACGGTGAACAAAGAAAGAGCAGGCTGGGCTCGGGGAAGGATGCAGCCCTGTGTGTGGGCTGACTGCGCTTTCCTCTAGGGCAATGTTTCTCAACCTGTGGGTTTCAGCCCCCTTGAAGTCGAATGACCCTTTCATAGGGGCTGCCTAAGACCATAAAAAACACAGATATTTACATTATGATTCATAACAGTAGCAAAATTACAGTCATGAAGTAGCAACGAAAATAATTTTATGGTTGGGGTCAGCACATGAGGAACAGTGTTAAAGGGTCACAGCACTAGGAAGGTTGAGAACCACTGCTCTAGGGTGACTTTCCTTTGTGGCAGGAGCTGCTGCTGCCTCCTCCACCCTCCCCTACATCCCCACCCCAGGCACCTTCCCACTCCCCC
>CABHPP010129796.1:28076-52291 GCA_902168425.1 Peromyscus attwateri | reverse complement strand
CTCCACCCTCCCCTACATCCCCACCCCAGGCACCTTCCCACTCCCCCATCTCCACCCTCCCCTACAGCCCCACCCCAGCTCACTCTGAGAACAGTTTTCCTATTGAATGAAAGTTGCATAATGTTTGTTTATTTAAAGAGAATTTAGAAAGTAAATCAGGGGTATTGTAGTAAGCTTCAGTTGTCTGATGCATTTACTCTAAATTATTTTAATATCAATAACAACTCAGGAGTCAGATATTGGGGTAAAAACCTGATAGATCCAAAGAGGGACAAAAGAATGATCAGCTGAACCTAACTCTTCCCAGATCAAAAGGCCTCTCTAAGCCCCTCCCTATATCTCCCTGTGCCTCCCTATCTAGGTCCTCCAAAACCTCTATGGCTAATTCCAGTCAGCCAACTGCTGACTCCGCCCTCTGATTCAAGGTAAACTTTATTAGCAGTCTCAGGGTGTCAATGGGGGGGGGGGGCCCACAACAGTTGTCACCTCGACACAAACCCAGAGTCACCTGGGAAGAGAGAACCTCAACTGAAGAGCTGCCCAGATCAAACTGGCCTGTGGCCGGGTCTGTGAGGCATTTTCTTAACTGCTAACTGATGGAGGAGGACCCAGCCCACTGTGGGCGGTGCCATCTAGGCAGGTAGGTCTGAGCTATATGAGAAAGGTAACCTGAGCAAGCCAGGAAGCAGTGTTCCTCCACGATTGCTGCTTGATTCCTGCTTCCAGGTTCCTGCCCTGCTTGAGTTCCTGCCCTGACTTCCTTCAGTGATGGTCTGTTACCTGGAAGTGTGAGCTGAAATAAACCCTTTCCTCCCCACGTTGCTTTTAGTCATGGTGTCTATCACACAGAGAAGTGAAATACAAGAGGTCAGACAAGAAGCCGGCAAATTTGTCTGAGGTGAGACCACCCTGTCTGTCCACGTCTCCTCTCTAGGTTTGGCTGGCACCTAGTGTAGCTCATGGAATGGCCTGAAACAGAGACCAGGCACCCCCACAAAAGCCTAGAACTCTCTGGGCCTTCCAGAAAGGTGTACCCATGCCAGGAGGAGAAAAAACATCTGGGAAAGGTAAACATGAGGAAGGAGGCCAAATTTAAATTGTCAGAGTGAGCTGTAGAGGGGAGCATGGGCCCCAAGCACATCACTGAGCACCAAGTCTCCTGATGGGACTTCAGTAGCCTTGGCTGTAAAATGGGAAGAGACTCCTGTCATGAGCCCCAGGCAGCATAACGAGGTAGTGTCTAGAAGGCTCAGGTCTGAGTCCCAACACAGAGCCACCAACCAGGAAGCTGTCTCAGGAAGGTTCAATACAGATAGAGAGAAATCTCACCTTTACCCCTGGATGCAGGCTGCTTGGAAGACAGGGGTGTTTGCAGCCCAGAAAAAAATGACCCCCAAGAAGTCACTGGGTGTGGTGGTATTGTGTTCCCCAAAATATTGTGCACCCTAATAAACTTATCTGGGGTCAGAGACAGAACAGCCACTAGATACAAAGGCTAGAAAATGGTGGCACTCACATCTTTAATCCTAGCACTCCAGAGGTAGAAATCCCTCTGGATCTCTGTGAGTTCAAGGCCACATTGGAAACAGCCAGGCATGGTGACACATGCCTTTAATCCCAGAAAGCGAGCCTTTAATCTGAGGGAGTGATGGCAAAAACAGAAATGTGTATAAGGCGTGAGGACCAGAAACTAGAAGCATTTGGCTGGTTAAGCTTTCAGGCTTCTAGCAGCACAGTTCAGCTGAGAGCCATTTGGATGAAGACTCAGAGGCCTCCAGTCTGAGGAAACAAGACCAGCTGAGGAACTGGCAAGGTGAGATAGCTGTGGCTTGTTCTGTCTCTCTGATCAACCAGCATTCACCCCAATAACTGGCCTCAGGTTTGATTTTATTAGTAAGACTGTCTAAGATTCATGCTACAACTGGGCTTGAAACATGTGGCCCCAAATTAAAATAGCCCAGGAAGTCATGACTACCCTGAGGGCTGGGATGAGAAGGTGAGGTCTAGTGGTACAGGAGAAGGGATGAGGTTGCTAAGCAACACATCCTTATACTGGAGTGGGCAGAAATGGCCCAGGAACCAGGGCATCTCTCACCCCTGTGCTGCTCCAAGGTCACCTTCAAGACAGGTCCAACACAGCCACCTTGGGGGAGCAATCTGGGAAAACAGAAACAAGAAGTAAGAGCCTTGCCCTACTCAGACTGACCTCCCTGCAGACCTCACTTATGTACAAACCCCAGACTCAACCAAGTGAGGCTGGTCCCAGGCCATGGATAAACAGACAGGGGATGTTCCCTGCATCCTATGAGCTTTTGAGTTAGACTCTAGCCATGGCTGCCACCCTCACCACCACCTGCGTGTCCTTGAACTTCGCCAAAGTCAAACCTCCATTTGTCAACGTTTCCCTTTCACCAAAAGTAGCACAAGGCAAGGCACAACTGTGTGGCGTCCCTATATGGAGCAAATATTTACCTTGCGTAAGACATAGTTCTGAGGTCTCCAACAACGACCACAGAATCCAAAGTACTTGGCAAAGCAAAGCGTTTTACTCCCATCAAAGGGTTTGTAGCGGGCTACAGCAAGCAAGCAAGCATCCTAATACAAAAGGGTCCCGTGCCTCGCTCTGAGTGGTCCGAGCTCAGCTTACGTTCTCACCTGATTGGCTAATGCAGAGCGGCGCAGTTTCTGGGGAGAATTGAAACGCGCATATATTTTTATTCAAAGAAGGGCTGACCATGGAGGAATTTGAATTTCTGCCCAATGGATTCTTTACAGTTTTTAGGGAGTTTTGTCTTATTTAACCTTTCGACAGGAGAGACAGCACATTTCGTTTACATTTCCCACACTTCAAAATATGCTTCCCTGTAGCCGCTGACTTCTCCCTGAATCCTGTGTAAAGCAGCCCCTTGCTGGAACTTTCCAGTACTTGGGGGGAAAAAAAAATCCCTTTTAGTCTTGGCCCATGAAGTCGAGCTTTTCTGCAATTTAGTCAAGGAAAGAATCCTGAGTTTTAAGGTCAACTGAGGCAGACACAGTCAGCTGAGGGTCTTCCCAGGTTATCAACCCGAGTAATCTTTCCAGTCAATGAACACAGCAAAAGGTCAATGACCATACCTGATTGGTCACATTTGGTCCACAAGGCATCCTGGGAAATGCAGTGTTTATTCCAAGCTATGGGCCACTACTGTGTGGGTGGAGGCAGCCCCTGAGGAGACCTGAGGCCCTGTGGCAGAGAATCAACCAGGGCGATGTCCTATGCTCCATGATTGATGAGTGGCCCATAGCACTCGCTTGCAGTCACACTGTCTCTGAATTAATCAGCTATGAGAGTGGAGAGGGAAGAATCTAGAAAAAAGAGTTAATGTAGTTCTGGAAACCATACTGTAGCTTCAGGGACTGTCACAGTTCAAACAAAAATGGAGGAGCTTTACAAAATGGCATGGCCCTGCCTAACAGCCAATAGTCCCCACACCACTGTGACAGAGCGTGTGATCACATTGCTCTTGCCAGGTCCTCCATTGGAGGATAGTAACTAGTTCTGGTAGATGCAAGCATTCTGCAGATGAACAAGTGAAGGGGGTTAAGGTCGCCTACAGCCATGGGGTCGACATCCTGAGACATCCAGGGAACTTGGGTCCTCCCCTGTCACGCTGAAGCCTCCTACCCCAGGCATCTGCAATACTGCTGAGCTGAAGGGATCCTGGACAGCCGCTCAGTGTGATGAGACTCCAATCTCAGCAGGAAGTGCTGACCCAGGCTGATACCATCTGCTGCCTGCTAAAAATACACCTCTCTTCCATCCACAGGTGCAGCCACCAGGGACCTGGACTGGTTTTTAGCATTGGGCAAGCAGGAGACAACTGACTTCTAGCCCTTCATCCTGTCTAGATGTGTGGGAACTTGTTTCCAAGAGGGCCACATATGGACCACAAGTCCTTCCCAAAGCTCCTCCCCCCAGCCTCCTGTCACAGGACACAGTGACTTCCACTTTCTGGAATTCAGCCTCCCATGATTTTTCAGGATATGGGCAGGATGCAGCCATTGTTCACTAGAATACAACACACATGGCCTCTAGTCCATTCTCTGCAGAACTTGCCCTCTCTGAAGCCTCATAAGCATGGTCCTCATGGTCCTCACAGCTCTCATTTTCCCAGCACTCTCATTGCCATACTCCCACCAGAACAGCCCACTACACTCTGCCTACAGCACTCTGAAGGTTCTCTGGCCCATGGCTCTAAACTCGTGCACATTCCTCCCGAAAACCACTTCCAAAGGCCTACAGACAACACGATCACGTTTATCATATCAACAGCCCTACTTCTTAGTACACAGCACATGTGTGTGGAGGTTAGAGAACAGGCCTTCGGAGTCAGCTGTCTCCCTCCACCATGGGATCCTGAGGATGAGACTCAGGTCATCAGGCTTGAGGACATGTTCTCTGAATGACTAAGTCATCTTGCTGGCCCAATAGTTATTTACTATCTTGATTGACAAGGTCATGATTTTAGGACTGCACATATGTGAAACAGCTTACCAAATTAGGGCCAGTGGGATGGTTCAGTGGGTAGCGATGCTCGCTGCCAAGGCCGACAACCTGAGTTTAACAACTGGCTCACACGTGGTGGGAGGAGAGAACCGACTTCTACCACGTGCCCTCTGACTCCCACAGGTGTGCCGTGGCTTGCACACTTGCCCTCTGAATTCCACAGGTGTGCTGTGACTTGCACATGAACAATAAATAAACGAACAAGTAAATAAATAAATATGCTTTTTAAAACTTACCAAACTATACATTTTGGACATGTGTGGTCTATCAATTTTTGTACTATGAAGTTAGAGCAGAAAAGCCACCTGCTACACCTTAGAAACAACCTTTCCAAATTCTACACTGACTGCTGCGTAGGTGGCTCACACTAGGAAATGAAAGTCTTTTCTTAGTTAAAAGTAAGAAAAAGCAAAGAGATTACCATATACAGACAAGTAGGATTTGGCTCTTCATGACACCTACCTTTCCATTAGTCAGCATGACACTGAGGAAATGTCGTAACTGGAGCTAAGTATGGAGGCTCTTGGTGTCTTTCCCAGCTCTGCCCTCCTCTCCACTCTCCTGAGCCTTTTACCCAGCCTGGGACCCCCGCCCATGAGATGGTGCCCCCCACACACATTCAGGATGGGTCCTCCTTCCTCAGCTAAGCCTCTCTAGAAATGTCCTCACAGAGTTACTAGATGTGTGTCTCCTAAGTGATTCCAAAAACCAGTCAAGCTGACAATGAAGCATAACCATTACCATCTACCCCTCGTCAACATGACACCCAGACACACTACCTTTAAACCATGATATTCCACTCCTGGTCCTCAAAGGCTCATGGCCCTCTCACAATGCAAAATGCACTTAGTTCATCTATAAGTGAATCTTAACAGATCTAACATTACACAAAAGTCCAGAGTCTGTTCTTAACAGTGAGGCACTGTAAACTCAAAAAGTAAGTTACATCACCGCAGGACAATGGCACTGAATAAACGTTCCCATTTCGGAAGGGAGGGATGGAAGGATAGCAATAATAGATCAGAGCAAGACTGAGCCCAGACAGGCAAACCCTGAAGCTCCACAGCCAGAACCTAGGACTTGTGGTGGCATCATGTGGGCTCCACTTGGGACGCCTTGCCCCTCCATTCTGCAACACAGGTGACCTCTCTAGGCTCCACCATGCCTGCAGCTTTCTGTGGGCAGCCAGCCACAGTCCCTAACTCTCCAGCATGCTGGGTCCTCCACCATGACTTATGCTCCACCTTCACAGCCTTACAAAACATCGTCCCAGCGTCTCTGTGTAGAGACCTCCATCGCCACGGGCTGCCCGACCTCAGCAGCTTTCTCAAATGTTGGCACAAGCTTCTGTGATCCTATAGCTTTTCCATTCTGCATGCTCACAAGACTAGCAGCGTGTAGACAATACTACATGAAGTTCTAATGCTAGTTCAAGGTGTGGTCTGACCACCTGCTACCACACTGTCATATTCTGTGTGCACCTTGGAGAAAACAATTCCTCCTCACACGGTTGTTTCCAAGCATGGGACTCCTTCAACATCATTCTCAGTTTGTTCCCTGTCTTTTCAAAACATTTGAATTTTCACAAACTGGAGCCTTCAGCAGGCCAGTTCTTTCCTATTGTCCCCCTTATTGTCACTAAGCTCTTTAATAACTAAAGATACTTCTGTGCACCCACTTGGTGAGCGTGAGTATGCTTCGTCCCTCCAAAATGCACATTTTTTCATGTCTCTCTCATTTTCTCACTGTCTCTCTCATTTTCTCACTGTGGAGCTGACAAAGAGCTGGGACCACTGACCATGCCAGAACCTGGATGTTGTGCTGTTTTAAAATGTCCTCCCCTGAACAATCTACTCAACTCCTTTGGAACTCAGCTTCATTCTTCAGGAAAGAATGAAGCCCTTGTTCACCAATATATGGAGAGTACTCATGACCTCTGGTCCACAGAGTCCTTGCTACCCCCCCCCCCCCCCCCCCCCCCCCCGACCCCCCCCCCACTCTCCTCGTTCCTCTCGTCATTCCCACCAGAACAGACCACTGTGTTCTGCTTACAGCATTGTGAAGGTTCTCCAGTCCATGGCTCTGATTCTTCCACATCCCTCCCAACAACCACTTCCAAAAGCCTACAGTCCACACGATCGTGTTTATGACAGCAACAACCCCACTGCTTGTCATACACTCAGTGTGGTGCTGAGGAGGGTGGCAGAATGTTCATCCTATGTGCACACAGGCATAAGAAGTCTACAGAAGTGTAGCCATGTGGATAACATGTGGATAACATTTTCTTCGTGCCCTATATGCCCAGACCCTTCCTTGACCTCAGCTTCATGATGATGGTTCCTAGAGTCTATTTCAGTCACGGCTTTGCCATGAACTCTTTGTCATGGTCATGGGTTACATCTGTTTCAGTATTAGACCTTAACTCAGTGATTCTCAGTCAAGAGTGATTATGTCCTCTGGAGACATTTGGCAATGTCTAGAGAAACTTTTTATCACTCTATACTCATGATGCTTCAGCAAAGAACAGCCTGGTCTCCAATGTAGGGAGGACTATAGATGATACTCTGAAATGGGACATGGTGGCCAGATGTCACTTGTCTCAACTTCACAAATGTGTCAAATGAAGGCATAAGTGAAAGAGCTTCTCAGGAAAAATACAACAGATACGATAGTGTACCTGCTCTACTCGGTCCCACAGGACACATTCCCCCAGCTCTTGACCCCAGGGCAGGGCTCAGTGATAGTAGCTCCCCTCAAAACAGCAGAATGCCACACCCTCAGCCCATTCTTAAGATGAAGAAGCTGAGACCTCTGAGGCTCAGGAGGCCGCATTATGATAATCCGAAGTTAGAGCCCTTTGCAGGACCCCTCAGCAGGATCCTTCCTCTTGGTACTTCCTCCCTGGGTATACAATGCTCTGAAGAGACCTGAGAGAACCCTAGAGCCTGGGCTACTCACTCAAATTCTCTTTCATTTCATGTATGTGACGGTCCACAGTGTCTTTGATATCACCCCATTCTTAAGATAAAGAAACTGAGCACACCTTTAGTCCCAGCACTCTGGAGGCAGAGGCAGGAGGATCTCTGAGTTCCAGGACAGCCTGGTCTACAGAGTGAGTTCTAGGACATCCATGGCTACACAGAGAAACCCTGTCTCAAAAACAAATGAGCAAACAAAAAGATGAGGAAACTAAGACCCAGAAGGTCAGCTAAGGGGTCTCTAGCCCCTGGGAACAGAGCTCAGGGGTCAGCCCAGCACTGCCCAGGCTGCTTCTGCACTACTCTTGTTTAACCACTGTGGCTCAGCTCACACATGGTTTTGGTTTTTGATTTTTTGGTTTTTTGGGGGTTTTTTTTTTTTTGATTGTTTGTTTGCTTGTTTGAGGATAACCTCAAACTCCCTCTGTAGCCAGGGATGGCTTTGAACTTCTGATCCTCTTACCTCCACTCTCTAGTGCTGGGCTTGCAGGCTTGTACCACCATGTCCATTTCATGAGATGCCAGGAAACATACTCAGGGTCACATGTGCTGGCAAGCACTCTGCCCCAAGAGCTCTGTGTGAGCTTGCATTTGGGACTCAATGGACCCTGATTCTCCCCTTGAGAATCTGCCCTCGCTCCAAGATTCACAGCTCTGCCCCATCCACAGAGAGGCACAGCATGTACCCACTGAGTACCACACTGACCACGTGCACACCTGTGCCACCATGTGCTGGGCCTCCTCCCTCCCTCGCACACGAGAAGGACGGGACAAGAGCCCTCTATTCTGAGGTGGAGGAGGCCTCTCACTGTCCCTGCTCAGGATTCTGATGGCATTGGCCCCTGAGGTGACCATGACGCCGTTTGTAGTCTCCCACCTCCCATCCTTATCCTTTATTCCCGAGCACGCTTTTCTGGGCACTGTGCACTAGTGTGAATCATTCTGTATAATTATTTGTAATTAAGGGAGAAACTGTGTTCTGGGCTTCAAGATTAGCTATATTTTGCTGAAATAAATCCACATCAGTACACTGGCCCAGGAGGCAACAGGAAACACAATTAACTTTCTTCTAACTTAACAGGGTTTATGTAGCTGTTGTCATAATCGTAATATCTCAAGACATATAAACATTTTTTCCCTAATGTAATTGTGTTCTACCAACAGGACAGCTTGGGTTTAAAAGAAGACTCAGGCAGTATTGGCTGCAAGGCTGTGTTATACAGAGGATCTTGGAATTCTGTTTTCAAGCTTGTGGATAACCATCCCCACACAGGTGCCTCCTCCTACACCCTCGAGGGTGGCTTCAGCAACTCCAGTGAGCTTTGAGAGACACCTGTGCCCCACCTTGTCAATGCTCTGACCCAGGGTTCAGAGCATCCTGACTCCTCCCAGACCCCCCCCCCAATTATTTTCCTGGTTTTTAATCTGTCTCCTTCCCTTGGATGGATTTGATAGAAACACATCCAAAGCTTGACTTTTACAACCTCATGAAATCACGTCTGCTTGAAGCTTCAGCCTAAACCGAACCAGAAAGTGGCCAGGCCAGAACCACTGAGACGAGAAAATACAGGAAAAAGCTATAAGTGAGCCTCTCCACGACCTGCTACTGAGGAGGACGTGGAAAGAAGAGGGAGAACGGCTTGTGTGTGTCAAAAGAAAGGTTCCGGTGAGTTAACACCCACCATGGGAGGAGTAGTTGGAGCAGCCTGCAGAGCATGAGAGGCTCATTGTCCACCACGACAGTCACAGTGGGAAATGTCAGGAAGCATGCAGGACACAAGAAGAGAAAGGATGTCCAACATGGCACCACCAGAAGCAGCAGGGGCTGGAGATGAAGGTCCTGGGGACCGGACTTGAGCCAAATGACTTCCCGAGCTGAGGACAGCTAAGCTCCGAGATCGCTCATATCTCCAGCAGGCACTGGGACTCCAAATAGGGCCACCAGTCCCCAGTTGCCTGGTGCTCTGGTTTCATTTCTGTTCCTGTGATAAAACACTCTAATAAAAACCAAATTAGGGGAGAGGGGGGCTTATTTCTGCTTAAAAATTCCAGGTTACAGTCCATCGTTGTGGAAAAGCCAAGTAAGGAACTCTAAGCAGCTAATCACGTCACATCCGCAGTCAAGAGCAGAGAGAATGAGTGCGTGTGTGCTAGCTTGCTGGCCTGCTAACTCGCTTGTGCTCACTCAAGTTCTCCATCCATCTGCAGTTCAGGACCCCTGCCTAGGAAATGGTACCACCCACAGTGGGCTGGGTCTGCACACACACATCAATTAACTTAATTAAAACAATCTCCCATAGGCCAACCCAATATAGATAATAGCTCACAGAGACTCTCTTCCTGGGTGATTCAAGTTGTGTCAAGTTGACAATTAAAGCTAACCATATCTGGGAACATGAGGCCCATGGGGCTTGCTGGGAATTATGGAAAAACATAGCCAAAAGGCACTCTGCAGACTCCCAGGTCCCTCGGGTGTCTGGGCCGATGAGTAAGTATGTGCATGATGACCATGAGGTCGGCCCTGCCTGCAGAGACCGCACACAGTCATGTGCACTGGCACTCACGGGCTAAATCTGCCCCTCCTTCTGAGGGGAAGATTGGAGCACATGCTGCTGTCACCCCATTTCGTCTTCCAACAAGAGCAAGCAAGAGGGAGTCACATGACCAAAGGACAGCATTCCAGCCCAGTCCCCCTTCCCTCGTGAACACAGCTGGCTGTGCCCCCACGACTGGATTGTGTTTCCTTCACTGGGACAGAAGAGTGGTCTACATCTTGTTTGCAGGGCTCAGTTTGGGAAGCAGAGCTTCACACAGTTAAGGCCTGAAGGAGTATAGCATATGGTAACAGATTCATTTTCAATCCTTTTTTGCCCTTAAACATACACATAGCAAATTCTCCTGGAATTAGAAAAGAAGATTGAATTTCGGATCAACAAAAAATAAGATTTTTATATAAATACGTACCGAGTGTTGCTTGGGACAGAGTTATACTAAAATAAATTAATTTGTTATTTATCTGAAATTCAAATTTAACTGAGAATCTTGAATTTAAATTTATCTATCAGCTCTACACACACACACACACACACACACACACACACACACACACACACACTTCTCCCGATGAAATCTTATCTAGGAGAAAGGAAAGGCCAGAAAACCACCCAACCTTTAGGACCCTGAGGCCCCTCCACAGACTCTGAAGGTGAAGTTAGACAAAACTCACTGGTGCCATCATAGGGGTCTTCTTGTCCCTTTGTATAAGACACCATTTCAGCTTGCTCTGGCCTGTGACCTTAGATTCCACCTGTTCCAAACCCACCAGACAGCTTATGACCTTGGATGACCTCTCTCTGACTGTTGGTCAGTTTTCTCTTACAATTCAGTATATGCTTGAATCTGGGTTTTGGGTCTGTGTCTGTCAGAACATTCACTCTCCCCTACTTCCCATCCGTCCTCTGCCTTTCCCCATGGTGTGCCCTTGCGACCCTCCAAAGGCTGCTCTGGAGTTCAGTCTTGAGGGCACAGAGACAGGGCACAGGCAACATTGGCTTTCCATGGGGACACCCTGGGATTCATTCTCCCCCTGGAGTCCTTCACCTTGTAGTTCGTGGTGAAGGGGTCCTCTCTGGGACTCCAGCTCCTTCCCCAAGGGTATAAACTGTATCAAAGCCTTTTCGTGACAATAGAAAGGGGGCCGGGCACATACAGAGAGTTCCTGGCAGTCTGACAGCACCATGGAGGAGACAGAGCCAATCACAATAGCTGTCATGGCATGGAAGTTAGTGCTGCGAGGTGGTGGGCTTAGCTGAGGACATGCTGGACACTTGCGTGTGAGGAATCCTCCCCCCCCTCCCCAGGCCAGCCTGTATTTCCTCCAGGATGTGGGCATGAGGTTGATATTCGATCATATTTGCCATTCTATTTTATTCCTTTTGTTTTTTCCACACTAACTTAAGAGTTCTGCAATGCTAATTACGCATTCTGTTTCTAAACTTACCCATTGAGTGACGAGTTCGCTATAAAAATCCTGAGTGGGAGGGCAGCCCCAAGCCACAGTGTGAAGATACAGGATTGTGTGTGCATGAGTGTGTCTGTGCCCAGACTGTGAGTCACAGTCTGCGATCTAGGTGACCTGGTTAGTGTCCTTGCACAGGCAACAGTATAGGAGCATCCATGGACATTTGGGGAGCACTTACCTCCCTTCTGGGGTGGGTTTCCCTCTGCTGGTCTGGAACTGGTGAGGAGCTGAGATTTCTTTGGGAGCTGGCTCCAGTCTCCTGGCCAAGGCTGGATGAGGACCTTGGTAACCATCCTGTCCAATGACAGCGTCATTCACTCTTAGATTGCGACTTTGGGATGCAGAGAATTCCCTCCCCCAGGAGACCACCACCATCTGTTACGTTTATTCCTTGTGCTTTGGATGGGGGAGTTCCAGGATGACAGTGCTCATGGCCCATGGCAGTGGGAAGGTTGAATCATGGCACAAACTGGGTCTGGTTTTCTCTGTAGCTCCCCAAGCTGACGTTGGAGAAAACAAGTTTTGTTACTGAGTAACTTGGGGTTCTGTCTTTGAGGTTCTTAGTCTCATTGATAAAAGAGTTAGAAGCAGACTTGAGAAAAATTCAAGGACAATTTTGTTAGAGTTTAAAGGAAAAATCCCCAGCTGGGCTAGCTGTAAATCTTGGCAGCTTCCAGGAGGGAGATGGGGAAGAAGAGAGAGAAAGCCAAGCACATGATGGGTGAGAAGCCTCCTTGTAGACAAGCAGCCACATGGCAGGGTTGAGTGGCTTTAGAGGAAAGGAAGATGAAAGCCCAGAGTATCCAGGAAAATGTGCCCAGGCTTTGGCCAGCATCCGAAAGACAGAGAGAGAGAGAGAGAGAGAGAGAGAGAGAGAGAGAGAGAGAGAGAAAGAGTTGGGGGTGAGGGGAGAGGAAGAGAAATAAGAGGAGAGAAAGTCCAGCTTTCTGGGAGGCTCTGCAGCCCTATAAGGTGGATGCTCTACCAGCCTCAGCCCTGAGGGAAGGGCTCCTGGGAAGGCAAATTCATGTCTCATTAAGGGGATAATTGGCCCTCCCCTCTCCTGACCAGATAATTGACAGGCCCCATTGTGTTAACTCTTAAAGGGAGGAGACAGCCTTATGCCATATTCAGGGTGGTTTAGAATGTCTCCACCCCAGGCCAGGCATAGAATTTAGATTCTTTTAACCTGGAGGCGGTAGTTTTGCCTTAATTGACCTCAACCACAAACTCCCAGGTATCTCCATCTTTTCCTGTGGTAATTTTAATTCTAAGGAGTGGCCATGCTGGTAATTAACTTTCTAGTGTTATCAGGAAAATGGAAGGTAGGATCTTAAGCCTCCATGGCCTCTAGGCCTACTAGACAGTTTGGTGACTTACCTCAGTTTACTTCAACTATTTGAGCCTAGTTTTTTTGTTTGTTTGTTTGTTTGTTTGTTTTTGGTCAAAGCTTCATCTTTTAACTCCTGTGTGAGCAGGTCATCTGCATAGGGTGGGGTTGCTGAGGCTTAGACCCTGTTCTGTAGATGTTGGCAAAGGAGCCTCTTTAGGAGCTGTTTGAATGATGCGGGTGACTGTCCCTCGGTGAGTCTCCCATTTAGTGTTTCAATGCTGCCACTGGGGTTTTTGGTGGTGGTGGTGATGGTGGCGGTGGTGGTGATTTTTAGTTCTTTGGGTTTTTCTGTTGTTGTTTTGTAAACTACTAAAAGTGTGCACTATAGCAAGATGACATATGTAAGTGCAGAACCAGCGTGCTCATGGGTACATGTGGTGGTATTGTGTTCCCCAAAATATTGTGCACCCTAATAAACTTATCTGGGGTCAAAGAACAGAACAGCCACTAGATACAGAGGCTAGAAAATGGTGGCACTCACACCTTTAATCCTAGCATTCCAGAGACAGAAATCCATCTGGATCTCTGTGAGTTCAAGGCCACATTGGAAACGGCCAGGCATGGCGACACACGCCTTTAATCCCAAGAAGTGATGGCAGAAAGCAGAAAGATATATAAGGCATGAAGACCAGAAACTAGAAGTTTTTGGCTGGTTAAGCATTCAGGCTTTTGAGCAGCACAGTTCAGCTGAGAGGCATCCAGTCTGAGAAAACAGGATCAGCTGAGGAACTGGAGAGGTGAGGTAGTTGTGGCTTGTTCTGCTTCTCTGATCTTCCAGCATTCACCACAATAACTGGCCTTAGGTTTTATTTTCATGAATAAGAACTTTTAAGTTCATGCTACAGGTACACACACCCGACGGCTCATCACCTCCGAAATAAGTGTGAGGAGAATGAGCCCATATATCTGTAGCAGGCTTTCCTGAGCCACCAGCCCCCAAATCATGACACAGAGACTTCTTACTAATTATAAATGCTGGGCCTTAGCTTAGGCTTGTTTCTAGCTAGTTTTTTTTTTTTTTGCTTTAACTTAAATTGACCTATTTTATTAATCTGTGTGCTGCTCCGAGGCTCATTTACCTCACCTATGTACTGTCCATCCTGCTTTCCTGCTTCCTCCATGCCTGGCTGGGCTGCCCAGGCTGGCTCCCCTTTTCTCTCTGCCCACCAACACTGCCTATCCCTCTCCTGCCTAGCTACTGGCCATTCAGCTTTTTATTAGACTAATCAGGTGCCTTAGGCAGGCAAGGTGAAGCAGCAACACATCTTTACATAGTTAAACAATTATTCTGCCACACAAACAAGTGTAACATATCTTTATTCTTAGTTAGACAAATATTCTATTCCACAACATATATCCCTACTAAGCAACCTACTTAGCAATAAGTAAGTCCTATGCCCATGGTGGGCCCAAAGAATCAGAGGGTCAAAATCTAGCCAATCAGAGTGCCTCATTCTCTGACTCTGTTGATTGGGTTAGAGTTGTACCTGTAACCTGCTGTGGTGGTTTGACTAGGAATGGCCCCCATAGACTCCTGTATGAGAATGCTTGGCCCACAGGGAGTGGCACTATCAGGAAGTGTGGCCTTGTTGAAGGAAATGTGTCACTGTGGAGGCAGGCTTTGAGGTCCCATATGCTCAAGCTAGGCCTCATGTGACAGTCTCTTTCTGATGCCTGAGGATCAAGATTTAGAACTCTTGGCTCCTTTTCCAGCACCATATCTGCCTGCATGCTGCCATGCTCCCTGCCATGACAATAATGGACTAAATGTCTGAAACTGTAAGCCAGCCCCAATTAAGTGTTTTCCTTTATAAGAGTTGCTGTGGTCATGGTGTCTCTTCACAGCAATAGAAACCCTGACTAAGACAGCTGGGTCACTCCAGACCTAGGAGGACTCACAGCTTCTCATCTGTGTGGGGATAGAGATGGCTGTCATCTGAAGGGGTGACTGAGATAGGAGGCTGTCAGTCACAGGCAGCTGAGGGTCCTCCTACTGTTCCAGAGGAAGGTTGGTGTCCTGGTCAGTTTTCACTATCAACTTAATACAATCTAGAGTCACCTGGGAAGAGGGAACCTCAACTAAGGAATCGCCAAGACCAGCTTTGCAACTGGCCATGTCTGTGGGGCATTGTCTTGATTGCTAAGTGATGTAGGAGAGCCCAGGCCACTGTGGGCATAATCATCCCTAGGCAGGTGGTCTTGGGCTTTGAAAGAGAGCTCCTTGAGCATAAGGCATAGATCGAGTCAGTAAGCAGCTCTCCTCCATGTTTTCTGCTTCAGTTCCTGTTTAAGTTTCTGCCCTGACTTCCTTCAGTGACAAACTCTTACCTGGAAGTCTAAGCCAAATAAAATCTTTTCTACCCAGTTGCTTTTGGTCAGAGTTCCATCACAGCAACAGAAAGCTAACTAGAGTAGTCAACCTGTGGGTTGTCACCTCAGAGACCCACAGACAGGCAGCAGACAGTTTCAGTTTTTGAGGAGCCCAAATTTCTCTCCCAGGTGAAGCCAGTAAACTGCTTTCCATGATTTGCAAGAACACGGTGCGAGGTGGGAGCAAACACCCCATTTCACAGTTGAGAAAACTGAGACTCCAAGCAGAAGACACAAAAACAAGCAGAACCAGTCTGTATCACCTCCATCGGTCATTCACAGTCTCCATCACTCAACCTGTCTGTCCCCTTTTGAGTGAACACACATCTCTGTGTGAGCGGTTCGTGCTCCAGGCACTGGGCAGGTGCATGCATGTTGGTGGGCAGATGTGCATTCACATGTGGAAGTGAGTGTGTGTGCACAAAAGCCATGGGGCTGCATGATCATGGCTCGTGTTTGTTCAGTACCTACTGGATGCTGGGCCTTCTTTTGAGCCCTTCTCACGTAATTCTTAGGCAGTTCCAGCGGGGACGGGTCCTTGGTTTGGGAAAGCAAGGGTCAGATGAGTTGAGTCACTGGTCCTCTTCTTGGCCAACCCATGCAGATCAACTAGCTGAATGAGGAGGAGCCAAGAAGCAGAAGCAGCAACAGTTCGGTGGTTGGCACCCCTGAGTCCAGCTGAGCCTAAAGCCCTTACAGCTGAGCTTGAGTTATGCAGGCGAGTACACCTCCCTCTCCACATATCTGTGAGAATGACTTCTGTCACCTCAGAGCAAGCCAACCAACTAAGCTGAGCTCATCCCTGGTCATCTGGGTGACCAGTCAGGCAGGGCTATGGAAAGGACATCCTTTGTGGATGCCGTGCCCTCTGCGTCGTGAAGGACTGAGTCTCCAGGAGGCAAAATAAGTCCTGCTTTTCTTAAGGTGTTTCTGCCGGGGTCTTGTGGCAGTAATTGGAATATATATCCCCTCCCAGGCTAGAACCTAGCTGTCAGAGGACAGGGACCTGGGCCACCATCTGCTCTGCACCCAGTGAGTCTTTTCTAACGTGACAGGTGATCCACACTCTTCTCTCCCTTTCTCTCTGGACACTGCACTGATAATCCTTGGGGAGCCCTGTCCTCCACATTTGGGTCATATGCTGTGGGTTAGGAGACAGTGGGCCAGATGGGCTCCACATGAGAGCTGAGTCCCATCATAGCATGTAGCTACATTTCTTGTTCTAAGGCCCCAAGGGGTAGCCCCGGCCCTGAGCAAACCTCACCACCTTACCCCCTGTGTTTGAGGAATGCACATCAACAAGTGGGTCCAATCAGGTAAACCCTGATAACCACAGTGCAGCAATACCAGGAAGAGGCCTGCCTGGGCTGGCAGCTCTGGCAGGGGCCCTCCCCAGCAAGGAAGGAGACAGAGCAGCGCCAGGCTGAGAGAAGCTGGCTGGGTCCTGGGTGCAGCCTGATGTGGGCAGCACCACCACTGTGGGACTTCGCAGTCTGGGTGGTGCGCTTCCTTGGGTTTCAGACTCTGAAGGTTGGCTTTCCAGTCCTTGTGACTTTAGGCCTGTCTGACGCAGGGGTCAGGGAGCAATGCCGATGCCCACAGGGGCAGCTATGAGCTGGACTGGGCCCCACCGGATGGGCATAAACCCACAGGACAGCCAGGGTGCCCCAGGAGTCTGGTCCCCTCACCAGGGAGCTTCTGTGCCCTCCCATAACGGGTTCCACTGCTCACCCCCGCCTCTCTCTCTCTCAATACTCCACTTCCACATTTCTCATCTTGAACGATGGCAAACTAAAACACTTAATTTGCGTCCTCCAGCCCAATTAATATGAAAGTATGCTGAGCTGACGCGACAGTGAGAGGCAGGTCATTTATATCAATTAGCAAAGCCAGCTCCGAGCAATCTCCAGGGACCAGCAGCAGCGGGAAGGGGAGCTGAGGAACTGAGGCCCTGGGGGAAAGAAGCAAGGAGCTGGGGTGCCATCAGGGCCCCTCTCTGCTTCTCATTAAATGTTTCTCCCTCCTTCTCTTCTTCCTTCCTCATCTCTCCTTCCCTTTTCCTCCTCTCCTTCCTTTCTTCCTTCCTCCTCTTCCTTCCCCCTCCATTTCCTATCCTCTCTTGTCCATTCTCCTGCCTCTCTCCCATCTTTCTTCTCTTCCTTCCTTCTTCCCTCCCTCTTCCTCATTAGGCTGTAAACTCAGGGTGATTTTTCTCTGCGTCTTTCACTGGCATACGTACCTGGAGACAGGGCTCGGCATGCAGCACTCCATAAATATTCACCAAGTGGGAGACAACCTGTGCCCTTTGGGTCCTGGTAGGTTGTAAAGCACCTTGTCAGGGTCAGTCTTAGAGGAGCCTGGTGCAAAGTTGCAGAAACGCAGGTCACAGTAGGGAGCATGCTCACCCCACTGGTAGGGCCCACATGTAAAATGCAGTCCAATTCCCAAGCTGGGGCGAGGGGAATTTTAAAGCATTGTGTGAAGATGCCGTGTTGCACTGGGCCTGGCATCTAATCAATGTGCTTTAATCTCAGAGCAGGCGCTCATCATCTGAAGTATTGATGGACGTGCGGCACAGAGTCTGCCAGGGGGATCTGCAGAGCCTGGGGCCTGGAGGGCAAAGGTGGACAGCTGTACAACCAGACCACAGTGCAACCTTCTAAATTAATGACTCCTGAGTCAGCCAGTTATATTTGCCAGTCTGTGGTGCTTTGAATGAAAATGGCCCCCATAGACTCGTACATTTGAATGCTTGGTCCAGTTGGTAGAAGGATTTGGGAAGGATTGGGAGGTGTGGCCTTGTTGGAAGAGGTGTGTCACTGAGGGTAGGCTTTGAGGTTTCAAAAGCCCACTCCAGGCCAGGGCAGTGGTGGCGCACGCTTTTAATCCCAGCGCTCAGGAGGCAGAGCCAGGCAGATCTCTATGAGTTCGAGGCCAGCCTGGTCTACAGAGCTAGATCCAGGACAGGCACCAAAACTACAGTGCCACACCTGCCTGCCTACTGCCATGTGCCCACCATGATGGCCAGGGACTCTAACTCTCTGGAACTGTAAGCTCCTAATAAACTCTTTCTTCTATAAACTGCCTTGGCCATGGTGTCTCATCACAGCAGTAGAAAAGTGACTAAGACAGAGTCCCTGGAATTCCCAGACTCCCCTCAACAGGGTCAAGTCCTAGTATTCCATTATGAAAAGGATGGACCTGAAGAACAGAGAGGTTTCCAATTTTCCCAAGGCCACACAGCTTAGACATAGAACTGGAAGATACTAAGCCAGAATGATTGACTTTATCCCAGTGTGCCCAGGACCACCCCAGACTGCATACCCCCACTGTGGAGAGCTACAGGACTGTAGATCACATAGTCCATGACTCTTGTGTGATATTTTGTTTGTGTTCTGGCAAATAAAGCTTATTTGGAGTCAGAGGGCGGAGATAGTCACCAGTTAACCATAGAGGTCTGGAGGTCTGTACAGAGAGGAACAGGAAGTGATAAGGTGGGGCAGAGATAGGATCTCAGCCTTTTGGTTGGAGGATCTGGAGAGGTAGATAGTGACTGTGGCTGCTCCCTTGCTTCTCTGATCTTTCAGATTTTACCCTGATATCTGACTCCTGGTTTTTATTGATAAGATTAATTAGATTAACACTTCACATGACAAGCAGTAGAAACAGTTCTGGGGACTTGTGACACTTTCAGGAATCCATAAAAATATGGCAGTTGTTTTGAAAACTAGAGGGGAAATGGCCTGGATATGTAGGAGACCCTGCAAATGCTGCAGCCAGCAGAGAAACACTCCCCCATGAGGCAAGATGGAAGTCCGGTTCAGCACGACCCTAGTTATCAGGTGTTGGCTCAAACTTCTAGAGTCTGACCCCTGCGGCAGTTTATTTAGACATATTTAAGTACAGCACAATTGTGAGGAAAAGTCTCCTAGAAACAATTATTTCAATCCCATGTGCACAATAAAGCTTAAGGCAACTACAGAACTCTATTGCAAAGTGCATGCGACCTACACCATGAAGATGGGTTCTGTAGCTTAAGGGCCTAGGATCTGGTTGGTCTTGACCATGCAGATAGTGTAGCGGTCAGCAAGCTACATAGTACATGTGTGTGCCATCTCTCCCCTAAGCGTGTGTTCTATTGACTGAGAAACAATGCTCAAAGATAAAGGAGGGAGAATCTGGAATAAACACAATATTCCAGGGGATTCAAGTGTGGCCTGGCCCAACAGACAACACAGATCACCAGGCTATTAATAGCATCCACTCACAGCCATCTGGGTGAAAAACAGGTACAAATCTCTTTCATTGACGCCTGCATGCTTAACATTCCTGGATTCCCTGGTGCTCCTCCCTGAGCACAAGGAGTTCGTGCCCTCTGCAAGGAAAGAACTGTTTCTACCAATGCAGTTCCAGGAGAATGTGGAAATGGACAAAGTGGGACTAGGCATCAGTTTGGGACAAAGGAATACAGCCAGGAGGCTCCCAGCACTCTACTTCTAGCCATCACAGGGAGAGGGGAACAGCATGAATTCGTCACCTCAACCCAAGGCCCTAAAGCAAAGCAGGATCTGGGATCTGCACAAGGCCCTCTGTCCCGTCTCAGCCCGGTTCCAGGACTTGGCTGTGCAACTTGAATCTTGCTAGGTTGCAATAGAAATTCAATAAGCTGCTTAGCAAAGCCTTCAGTATACAGTAAGTGTGAAATTAGTGGGGTCCCAGTCTTAGATTTTAGAAACCCAGGAGCAGACTTTAAGAATAAATTCAGGGCAAGAAATGAGGCTGTGAGCAAAGGGGACTACCCACAAGATCAAGGGGGCAGAGAAGTCGATAGACAGAGCCGGGGACGCCCAACTTTAGGGCCAGTGAGGAACAGCAGGATCCAGGCAGTGGGACCTTGTGGACCAGAGATCGAAGGGCAAGGTGAAGCTGGAGGTCAGCACCAGGCTCAGAGCCCTGGAGAACAGCTGAGGAGGGAGGGTGAGGGAGGGGTCTGTGCTTTCCTGACAGTTTCAAGGCTCCTTCCTGACTGTTTTAGTTGGGATTTCTATTGCTGTGAAGAGACACCATGACCATGGCAACTCTTATAAAGAAAAACATTTAACTGGGGCTGGCTTACAGTTCAGAGGTTTAGTCCATTGTCATCATGGCAGGAAGTATGGCAGCATGCAGGCAGATATGGTGCTGGAGAAGAAGCCAAGAGTTCTACAACTGGATCAGCAGGCAGCAGGAAGAGACACTGGGTCTGGCTTGAGTTTCTGAAACCTCAAAGCCTGCCCCCAGTGACACACTTCCTCCAGCAAGGCCACACCTCCTAGTAGTACCCCTCCTTATAAGCCAATGTGGGCCATTTTCATTCAAACCACGACACAGAGCCCAGTCATTGGTTCATTTGTTGACTTCTTCATTCATTCACCTAGTCAGCTCTTACTGTGAGGGAATGTCAAGACCTATACAGGCAGTCTTCACTGCAGGGCCCCCTAGAGTTTCCCCCTCGCCATGCCTGTCTCGCAGCCCCTTCTGATTAGCCCAGCATTCCTTCTGTCTCCAGTGTGACCCCTCAGCTTCAGTTACCCAGATCCCCTTCCTGTTACTGGACAGATATCAGAAAGACCAAGCTCACCCAGTGTGGGTGGGCAGGTGGCCTAATCCATGGCTCAGAGCAGCCTGCCATGAGTCGGCTGGAGTGTGGCTGGAACTCTCACAGTGGAGAAGGAACCTCTCCATTGGGTTTGCTCACTGCTGCATGGCAGGCTAGAGTTAATGGGGGGAGGGGGTTGTGCTCAGTAACTTCCTGTATTGGCTTAAGTCAGTTTGAATCAGGCTTACATCCTCTACAAGTTTAAAAAAAAATAATCTGGTACAAAGGCTCCAATGGTCTAATAAATGGCAGTTTCCATACACCTTCATGGGCAGATAGTTTCCCAAACACGTAAAACAACTAAATATGAAAATATAGCACAAAACAGCTCCTACCCCTCCCTCCTCTTCCTCTCCCTCCCCCTCCCCTTTTCTCCCTCCTCTTCCCCTCCTCCCTTCCCTCCCTCCAGGCCCAGGCTGAGCTACAGGTTAGTGCTCCCTCAAGAGAAGCTGAGCCGCTGTTTTCAAAATTAAACTTCCAAGATGAAGAACAGAGGAGCCCTGAACTCCTCAGCATCACACACCCTCCTGTCAGCTCCAGATCACAGACTGGGACACCCTCCCCCTCCCCTCTCCCATTCAAATATTACAAGACAGAACCCCTGAAGCCTGAGACCAACAGAGCTAGACCTAATAGAAGGCTTGATGACTCCCACAGTGTGTTAGTTTTATTTCCGATGTATGGCTGGGCAAAGCATTTCTAAGGTCCAATGTGTGCGTTTTTACTGCGTTGGATGACGGACCCTCGTCACCATGTGTCCTGGGACTTAACTACCATCTTAGGAGCGTCAGAGTTTAATCTCATTACTTTTAAATATTTACAGAGCTTTAAAGTTCTGTCTTGGCTTTTATGGCATGTGGTGACATTGTATGCTCTGTAACTGTCTGATACCAAGTCCTTGGGAAGGGTGAGGGGAGCCCCCAAAGGTAGCCCTAGCCCATGCGGGTGTGAGCAGCATACTGCTAGTCCTGGGGAGGCTGTGTCCAAGGGAGTCCCAGTGATCCAGAGGAACCAGATAGAATGGGACCTGGCAGACAGGTGAGGCCTCCATGGCAGAGCTTTCCAGAGAAGCCCTGGATGTCGCTCCCTGGAGGGCAGGCTCCACTCCGAAGGTGTTTCTCTGTGTGGCTTTCTCTCTGTCTCCACAGACTTAGGCACAGTAAAGAGCGTGGGAGGCTTGGAGACATAGAGAAGGCCTCTGCAGAGGGCGGGGGGCGGGGAGAGGAGAAGGGGGTGGGAGGGGAGGAGGACTCCTCTAGACAAGCAACAGGTTCTGATTCTTCAGAGCCAGCTGGCAGCCAAGCCCCTGGGACCTGTACTGTCGCAGGAGTCCCTCTTCCTGTGTATTCACTCAGGCGCAGAGAGCCTGTGGCATGCTGCACGCTGACTGTTCATTCATTCAGTCAGTATTTACTGGTTCATTCAGTCAGTCAGTATCTACTGGACACTCTGTGTCCCAGCCTTAGGGTTCAGCAGTTCGTGTGTCAGGCAGACGCTGAGCAAGCCAGGCATTGTGTGCTGGAATGATGGCTTTATGACCGTGATGGAAGAAACTAGCCACATGGTTGAGTGGTCAGCAGGGAAAGCGGGGCACCTCCCAGACAGGAGGGTGTGGAGGGTTCTGAGAGAGTGACAATGAAGGACGTAACTGCCCAGTTAGCCCCAGACATTTCAATGCCCTCCTCAGAGCAGCAGCCACCAACCCTCCCCTGGGTCCATCTACCCACGCTCTGGTTCTGATTCTCTTGCCCCAACCTGCCTTCTGCTGCCTTGGTCTTTCTTGGCTACACCATCTGCCTCAAGGTGAGAGGAGCCCACAGCGGAGGGGCTGGGGAAGGAGCTCTCTGCAGAGGGAGCTCTCCACAGCAGGTACAAAGGCCCTGGAACAGGACGCGTTCCCCTAATGGTGTTAGGACACTGACTCTGAGCATGGCAGCCATTACCATCTTCGTCAGAAGCACTAGAACCCTGTACAAGAGGCCCTCAAGACCCAGGCCTGTCAACAAGGAAAGGGCTCAGGAGGTTCCTCCAACCCTCACCTGAGATTCCAGCTACTCCCTCCTGGACTTGCCTGCACTTGCCTGCCAGCTCTACACAGTTCTGCCCCCAGAAGCCCATGGTCTCAGGTGATGTAGTATAGACAGTGTAGACAGGGAAGAGGGGACATCATCTGTAAAGTTATGAGGAAGCTGCATCCAGGCTGGGGTGAGACTTTTGGGGTGCTATGCTGCTTTGGGGTACCCCATACTCCCATAACCTCTCATCGATCAATACTCATGTAAGGAAGTCCAACAATCTCATTAGTGCACCAAACTGGATTTTGGTTCACTCATTACTTTGGTTGGCTATGTGGCGTGAGTGGACATTTGTTTGTGTCCCCCCAGGAAAAGTTCACATGACAGGAGGACAGAAAGGCCAGAGCATGGTCAACTCCAGGTGACCCCAAACGGAAGGAGACTTATGAGCTGACACCCCAACAACCATACCTATGACCTCCTTTAGGCGTCTCCACTGGGTGCACAAAGCCAGAAGCAAGGAGCCCACGGTGTGGGTCACTCAGCAGCACTGCCAGTCACAGAAGAAGGCAGGTACAGACGACCAAGGAAGATGTGTGTCTAAAGCTACAGCCGAGTCTGCGGCATCCCCTCAGAGACAGGGTGGCAGAAGACGGCAGGGTGGCAGTCATAGCAAGGTAACTCGTGTTCCGTGTCCTTCGCCATGGGGACACTGAACACAGCCTCACCACTGGCGCGTCTGTAGTGGCTCAGGAAGAGGTGACGACAGTGTCTCTGATTCGGTGGCAGGTGTGCAGTATGCCTGGCTCGGAATCAAACTGCAGAAGCCGCTCCTGGCTAGCCAGGTAATAAAAACCACAAGGGAACCTCCCATGTCTGCCTTGAACAGGCACTGACCCAGAGCAGCTATGCGTCTGTGTGAGGAATGGCAGGATACCCAGGCACTGGGCTCTCTGATACAAGGGAAGGCAGAGTGGGGGAAACAGTCTTCCCCAGGGAAGAGGACACCGATTGGTTATTCAATACCAAATGGTCAGCCCTATAAACATACATACAAGTAACACTATACAGATTGAGCAGGTTGTATTTATGTACTTAGGAATATATATATATATTATGTATATATATATTATATACATATATATGGATATGTAACAACTAAGAAAAAGAGGCTGTGAATTTGGAGGGAGGGGGAGAGAGAGAGAGAGAGAGAGAGAGAGAGAGAGAGAGAGAGAGAGAGAGAGAGAGAGAGAG